>VURO01044648.1:0-16797 GCA_015108175.1 Pelvicachromis taeniatus | reverse complement strand
GAAGGAGCCGGAGTTAGTGCGTGAGTTTGAGAGGTACCGGCTAGATATAGTCGGGCTGACCTCAACGCACGGCTTGGGCTCTGGCACCAGTCTCCTGGAGAGGGGCTGGACTATGTCTCAGTCTGGAGTTACCCCTGGTCAGAGGCAGCAGGCTGGGTTGGATATCTTAGTATCCCCTCGGCTTGCTGCATGTACGTTGGGGTTTCTCCCAGTGGACTGGAGGGTTTGTTCGTTTCGGCTTCGGGTCAGGGAATGGGTCCTGACTGTCGTCTGCATTCTGCACTCTGTTGTCCTACTGGGAGACGGCCTCCCAGATCTGAACCTGAGCCATGTTTTGTTGTTGGACTTCTGTGCAAACCACAGTTTGGCCATAACGAACACCATGTTTGAACATAAGAATGTCCATAAGTGCACGTGTCACCAGGACACTCTAGGCCACAGGTCGATTATCAATTTTGTGACCATATCACCAGACCTGCAGCCATAAGTTCTGCACACTCGGGTAAAGAGACGGGCTGAGCTGTCAACTGATCACCACCTGGTGGTGAGTTGGATCAGGTGGCGGGGAATGACGCTGGACAGACCTGGTGCGCCTAAATGTATAGTGAGGGTGTGCTGGGAACGCCTAGCAGAGGTCTCAGTCTGCGAGGTCTTCAAACACACACCTCCAGCAGAGCTTCAACACCATTCCGAGGGAGACTGGGGACATTGAGTCAGAATGGACCATGTTCAGCATCTCCATTGCCGAAGCCACTGCACTGAGCTGCAGCCGCAAGGTTGTTGGTGCCTGTCGTGATGGTAACCCCTGAACCAAATGGTGGACACCAGAGGTGAAGGGAGCCACCAAAACTGAAGGAGTCCTATCGGGCTTGGTTAGCCTGTGGGACTTCGGAGGCAGCTGATAGGTATTGACAGGCCAAGCGGAACGCAGCTCGGGCAGTGGCTAAAGCAAAAACATGGGTGTTGGAGTTTGGAGAGGCCATGGAAAAATACTTTTGGACTACCTCAAAGAGTTTCTGGTGCTCCTCCGAAGGGTGGCTGGCCTCTCCCTCAGAGATAGGGTGAGAAGTTCAGTCATCCGGGAGGGCCTCAGAGTAGAGCCGCTGCTCCTTCACATCAAAAGGAGCCAGTTGAGGTAGTTCGGGCATCTGACAAGGATGCCTCCTGTAAATTAATCATGTAAATTCCTGAAGTTTCAGTAACAGTTTCTTAAACTCAAAACTTTGCTCAAATCTGCTTGTTATGAAGTTATTTCTTGAATAAAACACTTTCGGTAATGTGGCTTCACACATAAAGATTATGTGTTTCATTAAAATAAACTGAATGATGTAGAGGTTATCAGAGTTCTCCATGCATATACCAGCATTTATAAAACAACATGTTAAGAACACATAGGGTGAAGTCCTTGTGAATTCTCCTTCACGTCTTTCCTTAATCGAATATTCCATCAAGGAAGTCATTAAAAAAAGATGTTGGAAGAATTTAATTTGTTATTATTTTTTTAAGAATAAAGAAACAAACAAAAAACCAAAGAAAATACTATGAAGAAAGAAGATTTGCAAAAATGAACGAAAGATATACCCTATTATTTGTATATAACATTGCGACAAATGTGATATCCAGATACCAGTTAATAATTTTTAAGAAACACTGCAGGAACCATTTTTTAAACCCACAGCTAAAGTGTCTCCAAGCGCAACTCCGGTTTACAGTTAAATACAGCTCCTATTTGTGAAGCATATTTCCTGGGTTATTCTCAAGATTTAAATATTTAAACATCCTGAAAGCAAGCAAGGGCCTCTCAGTTCAGAATATGAATAAAACTGCTTAGTATTTGGTCATCTGCTAGGCTTTAATTTAATGTTAGCATTAGCTCCCAGTGACATCAGCTAGTATTGTTAATCTTTAATAAAAGGTTTTTGGAAAGCCTGTGGTGGTGATCACGTTCACAGGTTAAATTCCAGTGGTTGATTTCTGCCGCCCCCTCATGGTCACAGATCAGCATTACACCACTGGATCTTTATCATTTAGTGACAATTTTCTGCTCATTCTCCCTGTTCTTAGTGTCTTTTTTGTTATTGTAGACTGAAGAAATACATAAGATTCCTGTTACCCATTGAAATTTAGCTTCCCCCCCCCCCCATTTTCTTCTTAGATTACAAACTTTAATTAATGAGCTTAACATTATATATAAACTGTTTTTTTAAAGCCTTTTCTTTCTATGTACATTACCTTGATCTAGCCTTATCAAATCCAAATGTAAGTAAAAAATTTAATCTGAGACTAAATTAACAGCAGTCAAACTAAGTTACAGATTTTTATTTCAACAAGTCAAAAACAAAACAAAGAAAACATTTGAGTGTATTTACATCATACTGTGAAATCAAACTGCTCAACTTCCATTCGACTGCAAAAAGACCGAAACCGCTTTTCTTTTCTTTACATGTAGGAAAGAGGAAAAAAAAAATCTAAACTGTACAATATGGAATCTCTAGAAATGCCTGGTAAAAATAGTGCTCAAAGTGCTGGTGCAAAATACGGAGCTGTAACAACACTGACATTTTTTTTGGCAATATAAACTTTACATCATGCAAAAAAAAAAGAAAAAAAAAAAAAAAAAACTAACTTGACAAAGTAACAATATTTTTTCAAATCTTCAAAAGCCACAAAAATGCATAACTCAAAAACTACATACAGCGATTAGATTTCTGTGACTGTTCTCAAGTATTTACTTGTGAAAATTAAACTGTTTAACCTTTAAACCTGCAGAATGGTAGGTTGTTAGCATTTTGTTGTCTGCTGAATGACTAAGAGCTTCACAAAGGACGATGGAAAAGGACACTTAAAATTTATGTAATTTAGATAACCATTTTAACTGGTCGCAGAATTTAGCTGCATGTTTACGTCACATCACTGAATAACTTAAAAGAATAAACACCAAAACAGCTAGTCTGCAAACATTTGTGAGCTACTGTAGCTAGCGTGCATGTTACCAGTTAGCTAACACAGCCCTACACAGCTAAAAGGACTGATTAACTGACTAACAAAGAGATGTAAAATGTGGTTAAACTGCTTTAACTTCTAGCAAAGTTAGCAGCTAAGCTAGCTATCTAACTAATACACATGATGAAATGGTTATATAAAAGCAATAAATATATCAAGAACACATTAAAGTAAAGTTGCTAATAATTTACTGCTAGCATATTAACCCTAATTGACAGTAACTCGCAGCACTGATAGCTCTTACAGAGTTGTTCACTGAAGCTCTGGTGCTAGGTTTTAACATTCAGCTAACATATCTTAATATTATTTGCAACCTTCTCAACCAAAAGACATTAGCATGAGACATGCATGTACATTTTTTAACAAATAAAACTATGGCTGAGAAAAACTGTTGATGTGATAGCCCATTTTATACTTTAATAACCTTTAATGCAGTTTGTTTTTTGACTCCTAAATACTCTGAATGTGACACGTGAACAATTACTGATGCTGTAAATTGAAAGACAAGATCTCAATTCAACATCCAAAAAAAATGGAAGAAGAACTGTTACAGCCAAATACAGCTGAATTAAAAAAAAAAAATCTGAACCCTCAAGTTCATAATGAGAGAAAAACCTGAAAGACTTCCCTACAAAGCACTAGGCATCGGTTCAAAACAGGGTAGGTGTAAGTGTAATTTCCACTGTACATTGATAACTGTACTAGGCCTTTCAGGGTTTAAACCGTCGGCATTAACCTCTGCTCACTTTTATGTTTGGTTCTGGTGTCGTAAAATTCTACCTCGTGAAAAAAACCCACATTTTGGCAACCAAAGTTTACCAGTAGAAACTGGTGTGATTTCTGTGAAAAGAAGAAAACAATGCCAAACAGAGCCAGCAGGTTTGTTGTTTCTATTGTATCGTTTTCTTGTTAAATTTGGTGGACTATTGGTGAAAGGAGCAGGTTGGAAAAAAAGGATAAAAGAAGTAGTGGAACAACAGTCCCTGCAGTTTGAAAAGGCACAAAGGTAAACGCTAAAACGATACTAAATTGAAAAGTCGCCAAGTACTAGTCATGTTTTTTCTTGAGGATCTTCAGGAAGCTGATCAAATGCAAAAATCATCCCAGTAAAACAGGCCTTTGTTAGAACTCTCGAAGCCTCAAAGTTCTCAGACTTTAGGTACCATCAACAAACCTGGTTCCTAGCAGAGTCCTTGGATCAGCACTTCGGAGTCCTGATGGGAGGCACTTTGGCAAGCAAGACGATCACAGAAGGCACCACCACTGAATGGAAAAATAGTTTATTGGCGCTGCTTGAAGACTGATGAGAGTTTATCCTTCTTCGGTTTCAGAATTTCCAGAACTGTAATGGCGTCAGATACAGTGACTGGAGTAATAGTTCGTCGACAAAAGAAATCAAATTAGTCAGGAGGTCTAGATCTGATGAAAATGTACACCTGACAAAGCATCTGCTCACAGCATATGATGCAGGTTTTATGGCACCACCAGGAGTTCTTACACTGCCATTTTCTGCTGTAAGGTCACATGAAAAATTCAGAAAAAAAAAAGAAAAGAAAAAAAGATCGAGTTGAGTATCAGTTTTCTGCTAACGCGATGTTAAAGACAGAGCAAGCATTTCTGTGTTGCCACGCTCATCACTCCATTTTTGATCTGCAATAAAATAAAACTCTCTTCATAGTATCTCAGTTGAATCTTTTCTGTAACATTTAAACCGCCAGCAAACCCATGATCGTCATTAGAAAATGCCAGAAAACCAAAAATAATCATGTCTCTCTGGCTCCAAAGAGTTTGTGCATGCAGTGGTAAACGCTCAAAGCTCGCTGAGATCTCAGAGGATCCAGATTTGTTCAGTAAACCTCACTGACTGCAGAAAATCCGCTAGCTGCAGTGAAACCGATGTTCTCATTGTTCAGCATTAATGTAGGCAGTCAGAGCTCCAGAGTCTCTAACCTGAACTCGGAGGGTTGGCCGCTCTGCTCTGTTTCAGTCTTTCACTCAGTTACTGAAACCAGACTAGCTGCGTGCTAGTCGGAAAAAGATTCAGGGCCAGACTCGAAGTCGGTCATCTCGGGGCAATCTCCTGCATCACGGCGGGCAGGTGGATTGGTGGGCACGAGTCCCTGTGTCTCAGCTTGAACATCAGCTGCTCTTTTTCCTGAGAAAGCTTCTGGTTGGACGCTACCTGCCTCTCAAGCGCCACCTTCAGGTCTTGCTGCTCTTTTGATAGCTGCCTGAAAACAGATACAAAGGGAAAATTCTTTGAGAAAGGACACGTCTGTCCTCTGGTTGGGGACCTCTGTCTGTAGGTTTCCTAGAAAATGAGGCAACGGAGCAACAGACTGCACAAAGATCATTCACTGATCCAAGGATATTGATTTATTTTGGCTGCTCTCCGTCACAGACGTCAAACTGGTTCTCAAAGTTAGTTATAGAACAAATCTTCTTCAGATTATGATACTTGGAGTGGGTATCAACACATTTCGTAGCTCTGAAAACAGAATGTGGATCTCCGCAGTACTTCAGCATACAATAAAGTTATTATGAACAAAGATCAGCTGATTCTGAGGGGGTCAGGTGGGATCTTCAGGTTCAGGTTCGTTTGGTTTTATAAGAAATTACTCTTCCCTAATCTGAGGTATTTCTAAGGTTTGAGTCTAAAGTTAAATCAGTTTCTATCACTGTAAAATAAAATGTGTTGCTCCTTCAGCTTCAAACATGCACATCCTGTTCTAACACCAGTCCATTTTGACTAAAGCACTCCTGCAGGAAGACGTTCTGTCCAGCAGGTGGCAGCACACTCATGCCTCAGCTCTGCTTTCTTCATTCCATTAAATATTCAGGTACGTACTGAATGAGAGTCTGGCAGTTGTCTATCCGGACCCTCAGGTCCTCGTTCTGCTGCAGGGTGTGGACGATCTGGTCCTCCAAAGCCAAGTTCTTCTCCACCTGAAAATCACGAGATGAGCATGAAGATGAAGATGAAGAGCGTCACGAAAAGAACGAGCGCCACAAAGACAAGAAAACATGAAGACATTAAATGTAACTGAAGATGAATGAAATTGAGTTTGAATAGGAGTTTTCATGATTACAAAAAAGCTCATTAACTTATTATCTTACTGAGAAGGAGCATTAATTAAAGCATTCAGCCTTGTTTTTAAAGAGCATGGGTCTAGACCTCAAAGATTTAAAGTAAGTGGTTTTCTCTGACATCCACAGGCCCTCCTAAAGGTGACAGCCTGCAGCTGCTATTATATATTTTATATAAAACCTTTAGAACAGATACAAAAACTTTAGCTGACAACAAAGTGTGCTCTGAGTTCAAACAGAAACAGGAGATAAAAGGAGAGCAGCTCCTGCACTGTCATTTATGACACACAGCTAGCTGAGTCAGCATGTATCTGACGTCTGCAGCTTCATCACGTCCACGTCAGCTTCGGCGCCATCGTCGGGTGACGTCAAAGCTCCACACCTGCAGAAACTCTTTAAACATCATCACATACCAGCGTGTCCATCTGCTGCAGCTTCCTGTTCTGCTCCTGCACGCGCTCACTCTTCATCTCAATCACAAACACCAGGGACTCCTGCTCAGACTCCCAGAATGCACCTGGGCTCCCGTGAGCCTAGATACGATATTAAATATCGTAATATTGGAATTACAGGTGGTTTAAATTGATTTAACACAAGTTTAACTCATAATTTTATTCTCACACACACACACACACACGCACACGCACACACACACACACACCTGTATATTCCTCTGCAGGTCCTTCTTAAACATCGATTCTTCGACTCGTCTCTTCAGCTCGTTGTAAACCTGCAGCTCTGCCGTCAGCTCCTCCACTTTAGCCTGCAAAAACAAAAACACTCAATTCAGCTTCATCCTGATTACTGACTACACAAAACATCCAGAACAGCGCCCCCTGCTGGAGTCAGAGGGTTTCTGCAGGTATGTTTAACACCTTTCTAACTGCTTACAGAAACTAATACAATACCTTTAATGCCAGGAGAGCAAAATGTACTTAATTATGTCCATGCAAAACCTCTGAAGCCTCAAATTCACACAGAATTCACTGAATTTAAAAGGATGACCATCATTATTTAACAGATTACTCTCATAATTTACATTTCTTATTTTTCCCTTAGAAAAAACTGAATTCAGTGTTTAAAAAAAACAGTCCCAGAGTGTGTGTGTGTGTGTGTGTGTGTGTGTGTGTGTGTGTGTGTGTGTGTGTGTGTGTGTGTGTGTGTGTGTGTGTGAGTGAGTGAGTCTCTCTCTCTCGCTCTCTCTCTCTCAAAATGAAGATTGTTTTAGTTTACCTGTTAATTAACAAAGTTACTCACACACAAACAGGAAAAGCAGACTTTAAATCGAGAATGAAGTTAAAGTCAGAATTTCCTTTACATTCTCGGGTGATTTTCAGACGGTATCAAACAGACAAAAACACTGCTCGTCTTTTCCACGTTGACGTGTTTACCTTGAGAACTTTTTCAGTCGCCTGAAACTTTTCTGTCAGCTGATTTTTCTCCTGCTCGTTTCTCCTCTGCAGCTCTGCAGGAAACAACACAAACTCGTTTTATAGTCGCAGCATCACATGACCTCAAACAGGTACATGTGGGCCACAGCTAAGACGTTTGGGGTCACTTAGAAACCCTCAAACGCCAAAATGTTTTTAACATCTAAAATGACTCATACAGGGTTACGCTTTAAAAATGGCTTCACTTGTGTTTGTCGGGTCCTTTTATCTATAACAGATATTCTAATTAGACACCAAAGGGGACAAAAACAACCACAAAGACACATTAAATGACCAAAAAGAGACTAAAAAAGTGACTTCAGGGTTACAAAAGAACAAAGAAATGAGAATCCTGTGCTGTTTGTAGCTTTTTAGTCACTTCCCGCTTCTTTTATCCTGGGGGGGGGTTCTCTCTGCAGGAGAGGAAGTCTGTGGTCCCGTACTCACAACTCGTTAAAGAAATACAGCAGATATAAATGTGGACTCTCCAGCCGTCTGCTGTGCGTTACCTTCCACGTGCCTCTCGTGCTCCTCAGTAGCAGATTTACTCTTCTGTTCATGCAGGATGTTCAAATCGGCCGTCGTCTCCGTTCTCACCTGGAAGTCGAGACAGATTCGCTTTAATAAAGAGGAAAATAATGAGGCGGCCGGAGGCGAGGCGTCATTAAAACCAGACACCAACTTAAAACTGTGAAAACACCATTTTCTGAACGTAAAGCCCAACAAAACAAAACAAACAAACAAAAAAAAATACACAAAAACCTGCTGTGTTTTACAAAGGAGCAGAAATGAACTTCACTGGTTCCCGTCCTCCTTTAGTCACCGACATCTTTTTTTAAAAACCCATTCACTGGTTTGCTTTGTTTTTTAATCTTCTTTAGCAGAACAAAGGAACGTCTAATATCTTCCTAAAGGTGGTATCCCTCCTCAAGGCACTAGTTTAGGTCCTTGTTATTTTCAGTATCACCACCCTTTGAGTCTAGATGTCATAAGCACCATATTCAGTATCACTCTGTATGCAGATGATACTACATTTTTATCTACCTGCTGTACCTCAGAGCTACTACTCACAGAAAACCCTCTTGGGCATTTTAGATTCATTCCACGATAGCAAAAAAAACAAAAAAACAAAAAAACAAAAAAAAACAAAAAAAAACTGCGAACACTTTATTTTCAATCAGCAACAAAGATCAGTGATTACAGATGTTCATGTCAATAATCAGAAGAACATCTCACCTTATCGAGGATGCTCAGAACGAGGCCACACAGTTCTTCATCGGCATGGTCTTTCAGTAGCTCCGCCCTCTCTGGGTTCCCATTGGCCTCCTTTAAAATCCTCAGCTGCCACTCAAACCGCTCCAACTGCTTCTGCAGACAGACGTCCGGCTCACCTGACTTACGTTTACCTGCCAATCAACACGAAAACACCAACTTGATTTAACAAACAGGCTTTAGAGTTAAATACATCGCCCTCTTCAGGCAGATAGCGGAACTTCAGAAACCTTTCAGTTATTGCTTAAAGCATAACAGACCTCAGGGGATTTACCCTAAAAATGAAGTAGATTTCCACAATATTTATTAATAACACAGAGATTTATGCCCAAGTTCATTTAGTAATAAACGTTTTTTAACCTTTATGACCTACTTTTATCTCACAACCATCAATATTATTTATTTAATTCTTTTATTGTGTTTAGATGGGAGCCTCTTTCGTTCGTTACATGCATTTGCTTTTTGAGCCATTTCACTTTTTTGTTATAGGCTGATGTTTTGGCTGCCATGACAGAATTTTCCAAGCTTTTGTGATAAGGTTTTATATTAGAAAAATATTTAAGTTTTTGTTTCTACTATTTTTTTGTAATTATTTGTATCTATCGACCCCCTTCATCACTAATAATCAGAATTGGTGTTGGAAAAGCCACACTGAGTTTGTTAATGTGTTACTGAAGCTGTGAAGCGCTTTGCAAATGTATGTTTATGATAATATTTGTAACATTTTTCAGCAAATCTAAAGCTTTTTAAACTTCACTTTAATTTCATACTTTTTAATGACCGTGGGAATCACAAAAAAAATGTTCTCTCAAGGTCTAAAGCTGAAGTTCATCCTTACAAAAACACACAGCCATGAATCACACCTGTATGCAGGAAGTGTTTCTCATTGTAGTTTTTATTTCAACCCGTCAATTACAGCACGGACGTGCAGACACACGATCTGTTCATTCAGTTTCAGTGACGTCTTCAGTTTGGATGAGCCCGATCACATTTCAGCCGTCAAAAACACAACGAGGGTAATCATTAACAAAACATCTGGAGTCAAAAACAAGCTGCCACATATTTGAATACCGGGAGCCAACGGGGCTTTCAGGCCTTACTTAATATCTGTATTTTTCTAATAATCCCAGTTCAAATTCAGGCGCGAACAGGTCGGAGCCTGTCTGATGTTTAGACAAAGACCAGCTTTACTTTGTGAATAAACTCAAATCAAAAGTCCTGCAGCAGCATGTAAACACAGAAAAATGAGACACGACGGAGCTCAGAGCAATAAAGTCGCGTTTTTAAACCTTTAAAATCGACATGAAGACAATTTAACATGAGAGGAAGAGAAGATTTAAACTCATCTGAGAGCCGAAACAGGGTGATTTTCACCCAAAGAAAACACGAATAAATGTGCAAAAACGTTATTTTTAATGTGAACTTCCAGCTGAAGTGATTCACAGGATGACGACGCGTCTTCCTCCATCAGAGCGGCGGTTTCTCCGCTGCAGTTTAAACACGCGGCTCGTAAACAGCAGGAAGTGAGGGCGCAGCGAGCGTCAGCGCTGAGTCAAAGCGTCAAAGCAGCTGCTTCATTCAGTCACTGTGATAAAAGCAGCGTGAGGACGACCGCTCGGGGCTCGTTTGTCACTGCTGGGAAACTGGAGCTGATTAAAATGTGAAGATTGACTGTTTCCATGGGACCGTCACATGATTGGGAGAGTAAGGGCCACACAACTGAAAGATGAGACATATGGTACGATGTTGTGTTTTCCATCTGTAACTGCACTATTACATCCATTTCTATGGATATTATTCTATTTAAAATCATTCTGCCTGTTTTTGTGCATTTTATCTGGCTGACCGATGCAGGATTTTTAAGGCCATATAATATTTAACTCATTAAAAGTCAGATATATGGGCCAACATTTAGCATAAGCCGATACCCCCAACATTCATTATGTGTAATCATTTGTAAGCCTAATATAATATGATAATATAATATGAAATGATAATTTTATCATTTCAGTTTAAAGAAGTCGTGGATTACTCGTTTACTCCGACCAGCTGGTTGTCGTTCGTTACAAACACGCGTTGCCAGCTGGGAAGTTGCACAGCGCTCTCCGGTGGGCAAACTATGCAGCATCGCTTGTAACAGGTTTGAAGGGTGTTTCTACCGTCTCTGCTCACATTTTTCATTTTCATTCGTCAGACATTAATAAAACTGATACGGAGAGAGCGTCAATCAGCTAATATCGGCCGATATATTGGTCGGACCGTCTTTATTTTATTTATGTTGTATTTTCTTTAACAGTATTTTAAAACTGTGAATGACTTTTCTTCTTTTTAATTTACTTTAAATTTTCATTTATTTGCCTTGTTTTGTTAAATTCTGCCTGTTGTTATCGGCTTGTCGGTGATACGTGAAGCACTCTGAGCTCTGCATGAAAAGTGCGATCAGATAAATTCTCACTGCTAATGTGCATTATTGTCCAGGGTCTACCCCACTTCATGACCACTGGGATCTCCACAACACTGAACTGGATAAATGAAGGAAACTGGATGGATGACTGACAGTAAGCCTGCGTTTAGAGGGAACGTTTTGAAAACTCCACAAACTTGCTTTATGGTTTGTTTTTTCATTGGTGACAAGCATGTTTAGATTCCCTGTTACTGAATTATTTTGCACTTACGTACACTGGACGCGAGGCTAAGACTAACAGGACAACTGTCAGGCTACGAGGCAGCGAAAATGTTCATAATCTGCTCCAACTGATGGATGTGTCTGAGGCGGAGACATCTGCCCTGCAAAAACACAACTAGCCTAAGCCTTCAACCCAAATAAGGAAAAAAGAAACACAGTAGCATAAAATCCATGCTACGCTAGAGGCTCCGTTAGCATTTGACCTTTAAACTGTTGCAGAAAAACCTGAACAGGTAAAACTGTCAGACCTGTTTTGTTAGAGGGGGTTCTAACAGGTGTGAGCAAACACCTGTGACGCTCTGATGATGATGTCACTTCTGTTTCTGTTTATTTAGGAAAGGTCGGGACGCATGACTTCTTTAGTTCACCATGCAACAGATTTATCTGCACTCAGGCTCATGTTCGTCTGCAGCACCTGGCAGCTGGATGGCTCATTAAAAAGCTTGGAGAGGCACAGAAAACTAACGTGGCAGTTTTGTTCTGTATGAAAAGGTCAGCTCTCTTTTCCAGCAACCTCGTCCAGCAGTTCAGAGGCGACTCAAGGGTTTTCCCGCTCCAGGAGTGTCCTGGCTCTGGCCTGGGGACAAGCCCAAAACACCTGTACAGGTGAGCATCGGCTCTACTCTGACCCCCTCCACAATGACCGAGTCCCTCACCCTCTTTCTAAAAGAACCTTGATTTTTTTTTCATTTTAGAGAAGAGGATGAAGCCAGCGATATCTCAGCTTCTTCATTCTAAATGCACAGAAGCAGAATTACAAAAGCCCATTTATGGACAAGAACACGCTGTAATTATCACACATCTATTTATCCCACCACCAAAAACAGAAACGAGAACGTCTCCAGAGACAGTTCTGTGACATCACTCAGAGAGGAAGAGGCCGGTCTTCAGAAGAAAAAGGAGTCTTTGTACTCCTAAAATATGAAGCATTACAGCGGAGCGAAACCTGTCGTCATCAGTCAGACCGATTCTCATGACATTCAGGAAAACAAGAGAAGCAAACAGGAAGTGAAAGAAGAGTGAAGAGGAAACCACAGTCTGCAGCACATACATCTGTAAAATATACTCACCTTCTTCATCCTGGCGGCTCTTCGCCTTCTGAGTCTTCTCTCCTTTCTTGCCTTTGCTTTTCTTCTGATAAGACAAAAAGAGAAAGTTGCAGTAAATAAGCAGAATTACACTCATATTCGTATTATACACACATAAGGAGTTAAAAATAATCAGAATGGCATCAAACCTGAGATACTGACTTAAGGAGCAGTTTCAGCTGCACCACAGGGACAGCAATGAGAACATTAACTAGTGTTGTTTACTATTGATGGTGAGGTGGAAGAGAAAGCGACTCACGAGAAAGGAAGATGCGACCGCCGGTCCTTCACGCTGAAATCACAGACTGATAAAGAAACCCGAGTCAGGGAAGGTCTGAGCTTTTAATGTACGCTACCACCTGTCCCGAGATCACGCTTAGTAACATCCCATAATAATTAGACATGACTCGAAGTGTTGCGATGTGACCGAGTCCTGGTCCGGCTCCGCGTGACTAACTGGAGCAGGGAGCTTGTTATGAAAGTGTCTCATCAGTGTCCACATGACTGACGCTGTAACTGTCCCTCTTTTCTTCATGCGTTACGTAACTTCAGCTGTTGTAGGACAACAGACGCCTGTTCCTGCTGCTGAAAACCACAAGACCTGCAGCCCCTCGGTGCCTGCACAGAGGATCCATCACCTGGGGCAGGGCGACTCCACAGACAGTCACAAAGACGGATTAAAAAGATTTCAGATTGTGATGACGTGTTGGGTGAGGAGCTACAAATACACGATGAAGTAAAAACCTGCAGCTGCACCTGGAAAAGGTGGAGCAGGCAAACAAAAGGATCAAGTGAGTTACTGAAAGCCTTCTTAAAGACTTCATGAAACAAAACATAATCTAACTTAAACCAGTTTGACTGATTTACCCTGTGAAGTATGAAACCATGAGAGGACAATAAACACTTTTATGATGCACTTAAAATAATTGAAGCAGAACTTAATCGGATAAGATGTAAAAAGCTGATATAAAATTGATCAAACAGATGGAATAATTACACCAACAAACTTCTAGTTATTATTCTAAATTCAAAGTCTCCCTCCACGCTATCCTTTCTTTAAATGATGGCGTATGAACCCTGCTTCTGGGTCCAAAGTACTGTTGTGTTTTTAACACAAGCCCCTAAAAACAGTCAGTGATCACTGTCGGCCTTTATCACCACTGTTCATGTTAAAGCTCAGTGTTTAAAGCCTTACACTGTAACTCCAGCCCAGCCCATGCAGCAGTGTATTAATGACTAACCTGGTGTTGTGGATGGATGATCTCAGTTTACAGCATCCTGCCATGTGATTGCATTTGTCCCTAACCATCAGGAACCCTCGCGTTAACTTTGATCCAGTGGAAAACAAGTTAGCCTTCATCCTCCAGCTTCACTAGCTGTGTCCCAAAACCTAGGCTGCATCCTTCGGAGGCCGCATTTGTACACCGATTACATCACAGCGACGAAGGCTGTCCCAATTTAAAGGCTGCTCCAAATGTGGCCTTCATTTCCCCGAATTTGAAGGATGGGTCTGGTGTATCCTTCGTGGTCCAATATATCCCAGAATTCATAGCGCGGCCCAGCTAATTCCAGTTTCCAACAATGGCGGCAGCTACTTAGTTTTAATTACTCTTATTACTCTTTCTGGGTCACAAAATAAACTTTTAACATATTTTCAGGCCAGAATGTAGCTGTGTAAACTACAAGGTTTTGGGACACAGCTACTGTGTTTATATTATGCTAACATAGCTGTGTCGCTAGCCACATCATTATATAGCAGCTAGCCCAACGTCAGTAACCCTGCAAACATCACTGCTGTTTAGTTTCTGTCTGCAGTGACAGCAGAGCTGTACGTTTGTTCAGGAGTCCCTCAGTCTGAACATGGTACATTATGTTCAGGTGGAAACTAGCGCGCTAACTTCCTGCTAACGTCTAACTCTGTTAAACTTCATAAATCCTGTTTTCATGGATGTTGAACTTCATTGTTACACCTGGTAGAGCAGCCACACTCATCATTTTATTACAGGTGAGTTTAGACAGTTTGTAACTCTCAGTGATGTCACAGTGTTCGTCTGACTTTGGGACCTGAAGCTGAGTTTGGACCCAGAAACGCGAATGACGTCAGATTTAAAGAGCAGATAGGAGAACTTTGAGAGCCAGGTTGAGGTGCAGGAAAGTTGTGAGAGTTTTTTGGGGTTTTTTTTTAAACAGACGTTGCTTCTAGATGGGAAAAAAGGAGCCAGTGTGGAAGTGCCTTAAATGTGCTTTTTATCTGAAGGCCACTAGATGGCGAGAGACTCTGTAAACAAGCCCCTGCTGAGTTTGCAGACTGGTTTGGGTCATACAGAATAATAAAAAATAATAATCTTTTTTTAAACCCTGTTTCAAAATACAAGATTATCTCTGGTATGAAACCACCAATGACTCATCAGTCATGACCCATTAGCAAATGAGATCGCGGTTTAACAGTCAAAGACACTCTTCGTCATCACATTTGGGGATTTGTTTGCAACTAAGACGGCGATCGCAGAAACACTCAACCGAGACATTAAAATCACAACAGGGCACTTTATATCATAAGGTAAAGACTCTACAATGAGACAGAGACAGCCCCAACAATCACACGACCCCCTCTGACCACGGGGTTTTGCAACAGTGGGAAAGAAAAACTCCCTTTCAACAGGAAGCAACCTCCAGCAGAACCACGTTTAGGGAGGGGCAGCCATTTGCTGTGACCAGTTAGGGGTGAGAGGACTAAAGACCCACTATGACATCACATCCAGCTTTCATGCGGTCTTTGGAAGGATTAACACTGAAATACTTTATGTACGACATCATAACATACCACCTTTATTTATAAAGCACTTTAAAACAAACCAGGCTTCACAAAGTGTCGCACATAGACAAATACCATCAACAGAAAATAACATCAAACATGTTAAAAATAGAGAATTAGAAAAAAAAAGTTAGAGCCAACCTCTTAAAAAAAACAAAACAGCATAACGACGCTGAGGTCCAGATAATACAACCTGTCTCTCTCTAAGGCGCCATGTCAGTAAAGTGTCAGCATGTCAGCTGACTTACAGGCACATAAAGATAAAACTTTATTGTGGTACAACAACACAATGTTAGGCTGATCTCAGACCAGCAGCAATCAAATTAAATAAAAGAAGCAAAGAAAACAGAAACACTGATGTTCAGCGAGTGTGAACAGTGGAAACTAGTGCTGGGACAACGCGTCGACGTAATCGATTACATAGACGCGTAAAATACGTCGACGCGTCACAAAAAAACCACATGGCGGCAGCGAGTAGCGGTAACATGTGGACTTAAACCACGCCCCCCGAACACGCAGTTCTACAGTATGGGGATATTTGAACCGAACAGGAAGTGATTCAGTCTTTGCCGGCTTTGTAAGGTGGAAATGGACGATCATAAAACGACCGTAAGTTTTCAGCTTTTTTACTAACGCTGGTTTTTACCCTTTAATTCATCCAGACACCCCCCACGTAGACACACACTCAGAGATAAACACCCAACCTCCGTAAATGCAAAACTCATTTAAGCTGCTTAGCAGTAACATATATCATTAGATTCATCGATGCATCCAAACATTCAGCACTATATGCCAGCACTAGTTTGGATGTGGTTGAAATACAACTAAACCAGGTGGTCTGAACACAGGACCATATATGAACAGCCGAGTTGCCTGTGCAGTGCGTGCGTATGTTTGAGTGTGTGAGGCTGAATAGTGTGCTCCACGCAGAATTTTGTGCTCCGTAAGTTGTTCGTGCCATATTTTGATATAAATTATTGGAATTAAATGAAGATTTGAATAACATGTTCTAGCTTTTGTACCCATTTCTTGTCCTATGATGGAAAATTCTGCACTTACGTTTTCTGACAAATATCTGGATTGTTCCACATGGCTGTTAGTTTACATGTTATAAGTGCAGATTGATAAGTAAAGACTTATTTTTGAAAACTCTACACTTGCCTGTCAGACGTGTTCATGCAAAGGCTTTTGAAGCAGTTATAGATGCCTAATGCTATAACTAAGCAGTGAGTTTTACTTTTACACAGAGTGCCTGTTCTAGTTTTACAACTTATTTGTGAGAGTTTCTCAATAAAAACAATTTACCGTATTTTTGGCCGTATAAGACGCACTTTTTCTTCCCCAAAACTGGGGGTAAAGTTGGTGCGTCTTATAGGACAAACACACATGTTGCCTGCATTCAAACTGCTCCTAACT
>VURO01044647.1:0-12564 GCA_015108175.1 Pelvicachromis taeniatus | reverse complement strand
CATCTGCTGCGACCGGTTGGGGCGAAAGAAGGAAGACAGGATAAAGACATGCTGTGGAAGAGAGCCAGAGATTAATAACAAGTATGGTTGAATGCAGGGAGATCTATTAACACATGGTGAACGAGAAAGGTGACTGAAAAGGAAAAACTCAATAAATCAAGGGGGTCCCCCAGCAGTCTGAACCTATCGCAGCATAACTAAGGGAGGATTCAGGGTCACCTGATTCAGCCCTAACTATATGCATTAGCAAAAAGGAAAGTTTTAAGCCTAATCTTAAAAGTAGAGATAGTGTCTGTCTCCCGAATCCAAACTGGAAGCTGGTTCCATAGAAGAGGTGGTCAGTTAAGCAGCAGAGGGGGGTGTTAATCAGTTTCAGCTGCTTTGGTGTTAATAACATACATACAAACTATGGGGTACCATTTTAGTAATGACATTTAGTCCAAACAAATTAGCCTGCTGTATCAGGTGTCTTTGACTTCAGCCCTCTGTAGGCTGATCATTTATTTATCCGTCAGAAGATGCGGCAGCCTTTCATTCTTAACAAATTACCCGATGAGTTTTTTCCCCCTTTTTTTCCCTTAAGATCTGTGGCGTTTTTGAAGTGCTCCTTTTAAATTTTGGAGTAGCGCATAAATATCACAGGAGGCCTTTTCTGTGCTGTGTTATCAAGATGAAAAGATATCACCAGATTCTGTTCTCTCTGCTTGTAGTTGTCCTCGCACAGCTTTTGTGATTTCGGGCTTGTGACCAGCACCCAAAGACTGACAAACTGAGGCACTGGTCTGTCAGGGGAGAATAATCAATGCTGTTCTCTCCCAGTTTGAGTCTTCAGTACATTTTTAAAGACAAAGGGTGGGGGTCACGTTCACCTCATTACTGAAACTACACACATAAGTTTCAGGAATATAAAAATGTATATTTGTACGACCTACATAACATACACAACTGTTCATTACGTACGCAGGAGATCAACTTACAAAAACCGAAACAAAGGTATTGTATACGAGTGAAACTTTATCTGAGAAACTGAATTCAATTTTATTTCTACAGCGCCACATCAAAGCAGCAGTCGCCTCAAGGCTCTTAAACCAAAAGGCCATTACGATTACACAGGCGCAACAAACATGTCTTTCTCTATATGAGACATATTGTGGAGATAATTTCTGAAAAAGAAAAAAAAAATGAGGGTTTGCATGTTATAAATCCTGAAAGGTTTGTTTTTGCTGCAGACCTGTGATTTTTCCAGAACGTCATAAATTGAAATATATACTCCAGTGATGACGCTCGTCTGCTACAGCGTTTTTCCAGCTTATCTGCATGCACAGTCCAGGATTAAGCAGGAATTTCTGCTCTGTCACTTTTTCCTCCATAAATAAAGGAGATGGCCTTGTTGGAATAACTCATGTCTTTATTCACGTTGGACATTTGACTTCTGCACAGCATTTACAGAACCAGGATAAAAACTTAGTTCATAAACCAGAGTGATGCATGTGATACGTATCCTAGCTCGTGTTTAGCCTCCACAGGAGAATGCACTGCAGTAAGCTGACCACCGCTCCTGCTCTAAACCTTCAGGCCTGAAACTGGTAAAGTTAATGCAACTTGTTGCTCCTGGTTTAGCTAATTAGAGCAGTAAGGGCTTCCTGCAGAACCCCTGTTGACCTCTGATCTCCTCACATTCCAAAAGTACGTTGTCCCAGGCCTCATGATTCGGATCCCCGGGAGAAGTCAGAATGAGTTAGGAGACACGCGACTGATCAAACCACAGGCCTGATGGCAAGACGGTGTGAAGCCTGCCAGTGTTTACTGTCTGAGAATGGAATGATGGGTAATGGCTGATGGGTTTCAACTGGCAAGGAAGTCAGGGCACATTCCCCCAGCGACTGACCAATCAGACGAGAGGTGTCAAGCAGAGTCAATACATGGTCAAAGGTCAGAAAAGCAGGGTTGGCGTGGCCGGCTGTCTGTTTGAATCTGCTGTGAGGGAACACAGAGGGATCATTGAAAGGACTTACCTGGGCACAAGCCCAATGCCCAAGGCCTTCACCCGCGAAATGTCACTGACAAAAACAAAACCCAGAGTAAAGAATTTAAAAAACAAGTCCCAAAAAAGCAAGCCCCTCTGACAATGAGCTGAATCTTTGACCAATAACTTCAGTATATCGAATGAAGCTATGCCAGATTTTACCTTTATGTTATGTGAAGTTACAGGTCCTTCCTGTTTAAGTCACATTATTTTATCTTAAGTCCAGGAAGTATCCACATGAACATTTCACAGGTGAAAAACGTGAACAAGCTCTGCTAGAAAGGTCACGTCATTTTATTTAGTTTTATTTGTTTTCTATTAATTCAATGCAGAAAACGTACACGACAAAGTGCACCGTGGGTAAACTTTAACGTGTCATATCACCATGAGGCTACAGTTGTGCCTGACAGCACAGGTATGATATTATTTCTGACTATTTTGTCATATTTTAACACTCATCAAACTTAACATTTCTTAACTTAACAAAAAGCAAGTGGAACAGTTTCACAAACCTCAGTTTTTCTGCATGTCTTCGTTCAGCAGTTTGCTTCTGTACAATGACAACAAAAGTGACATACTGCAGAGTGAAAGCAGAATCCATCTCAGTTTATGTGACCCAAGCCAAAAGCCTTCTCCCTTAATAGAAAACCTGCCCTGGAAATTTATTGCAAACACATTTTGTTTGCAGAAGAGAAGGATTAGGTGGAGGAAGAAGAAGAGGGAGACGAAAATCAGTGCTCTGGCTTCAGATCAGGCCACAGGTGAATGAGACTGAAACAGATACTCGGCTGTATGTGTTTATTACAAACATCTTAATTTAACAGAGATATGTGACAGCGAGTGAGGACAGAGAGTACCTTCATCTTCACCTCAGATTTTCTCACAGGAAACAGACACATTTTCCAGTAAATTCACTATCAATGATGGCTTACGCCCAGGAAATGCAGTTAAAATGAATCAATAACTACACTGAGAGTTTGTATCAGACATTAAATCCAAGGATAAGTAAAAGGAGAGCACTGGAGCAGTTCCTCAAACCTCTGTTTTTCTGCCTCTCTTCTGTTCAGCAGTTTGTTTCTATATGTAATAAAAACAAAAGTGACATACTACTAAAGGAAGCAGAATCCATCTCTGTTTATGTGACCCAAGCCCAACGCCTCCCCTCGTACTAGAAAACCAGCCGTGAAAGTTTATTGCAAACACATTTCTTTGGGAGAGGAGGATTAGGAGAGAAGAAGAAGAAGAAGAAGAAGAAGAGGGAGGAGGAAGCTGACCCTGGATCATGGGGAACATCATGTGCAAAAAGCACAGGCTGTAGTGATTGGTATCAGATGAAAAGAGACAGTGTAAATCAAGTACTGGTGCTTGCTTGGCATGCAGTTTGTGTGAATGAATAGAATAAACTTTTAAATGTGATAAAAGTCATTTTAATGCAACAAATGTATCATTTCACAGTGTATGCCCTTTTTTTTTTCTTCCCCCTAGATGACGTTGAACTATAATCACAGCGTGAGATCTTTCACGCACAGACGCCGATCAGGACAGGAGCATGACATCTGTGAGAGCGCGCTGCCCTCTAAAGGCCAACGAGTGTCATCAGCTGCAGGGTACAAATATACACAGGGACGAAATTATCAGGCCATCCTGCGATATTTAAAGATTTTGTCAGAATTGTCCCAAGTGCCTTTGTAACAGAGCAAGGGGGTTTTCTACATGTGCTTTAACTTTATATTGCCCAATGCTTGTAAAACTGATGCTCACAAAGGTGAAACTTGTGTCAGCATCATCAAGAAATTCAGAGGGGAGCTAATAATCTCTCCCCTAATATTTTTATTGTATTTTGAAGAGAGAATCAGCACATCTGACAACAACCACAGTTTCCGTGATACAGCATTAAAACTTATAGAGATATAAAATAAACAGTAATAAAAATGTGAAGAGACAGGGAGGGGGGGAGACAAAGAAACACACACACGCACGCACGCACGCGCGCACACACACACACACACACACACACACACACACACACACACACACACACACACACACACACACACACACATACGTGTGTATTATATCCTTGAGGGGACATCAATGCTTTCCCTAGCCACTTACCCTAACCATCAAAAATGAATGGCTAACCCTGACCCTGACCCTAACCATAACCCTGACACTAAAACCACATTTTGAGTCTCGAAAATGCCTTCAAACTTGTGGGGACCGGGGTTTTGGTCCCCCACAAGTATAGTAAACCCCACAAAGATGTTAATATGTTAGTACCCGTCCACACATCCACACACCCACACACCAATTGTTCTGAGTCCAGAATCTCTCACATACATTCAGTCTGTTATCCTTGAGAAGTCTCAGTCTCTCCAGATGCAACGTATTTGCCATCCAAAGCTCAAATATGTTTTTTCCCCACTGCTTCAATATTATTATGTTTATTTTATCCATCCATCCATTCTCAGCCGCTTATCCTTTTCAGGGTCGCGGGGGGCACTGGAGCCTATCCCAGCTGTTTTGGAGCGAGAGGCGGGGTACACCCTGGACAGGTCGCCAATCTGTCGCAGGGCTAACACACATAGACAGACGACCAGTCGCACTCACAGTCACTCTCGCATTCACACCTATGGGCAATTTAGAGTTTTTCTATTAACCTATCCTCACAAATTGCATGTCTTTGGACTGTGGGAGGAAGCCAGAGTACCCGGAGAGAACCCACACTCATGCAAACTCCACACAGAAAGACCCCGGCCTGATGGTGGAATTGAAGTCAGGACCTTCTTGCTGTGAGGCAACAGTGCTAACCACTGTGCTGCTAGTTTATTTTATTTATTTATTTATTTATTTATTTATTTATTTTTGCAGTAACTAATCCTTTCATACTTGTTTACTGATGTCAAAGAGCTGATTCCCAGCTCTTCCCAAATTCTTCAGCATCACAGTGAAAACTGCTCTTCCAGTAAATGGTGAGGTTTGTTTTTTTTATTTACCAAACCAGACAAAGTGAATGAAAATTGCCAATTATCAGTGTGATGTTATACTTTGGAGCTTTCAGGTTTACGTTTTCAGACCTAATTTCAAATTTGTAATTATCCACAAAAAAAAAAAAAAACCTGGTGCAGTGATTTTGCAAATATTCTGTAACTGTGTAAATGACACTTATCTTCAACATAAAGATCCCTGATGTTGTTTGTGGTTTGCTGCTTCCAGAATGTAAACGACAAAACTGACAACATGTTTAGTCATATACACTGGAGGTCATATAAAACAATGACAACTTATTTCTTAAATGAAGTAAGAGTTTTGAGAAGAGCAGGCGATGTTATTTCATTCTGACAGGACGCAGTGATGTGGAAGGTGGACAGGGGCTGATCCTTTTGGTAGTTTTTGGGTTTTGTGAATTAGTTTTATTTCTATCTGCAAAGTTTAAAAAAAAAAGTAAGCATTTGAAATAAAATGAGGATTCCAGGAAAAGCTGTACAAAAAATGATTTGCTCTGTTTAACAGCACTTGGGAAATGCTGTGAATTTTCATATGAGGGCTAATAACTCTGTCCTCACATGTACTTGACATCAGAGCACAGGTGAATCAGACTGTATGTCATTATTTCAGCTTTGTCAGCGTCTCAGATTTTCTTACAGGAAACAGACACGTTTCCTGGTAAAATCACTATCAATGATGACTTGAGTTCCAGGAAATGCAGTTAAGATGAAGTTAATCAATAACTACACAGAAAAGCATGTCATGGTCCTCGAGGTTACCTATTTGGAACTCACACACTGACGTGAACTCATTTTTATGTCGTGCGGGTTAATCATTTACACCAAAAAAAGTACAATAGAAAGAGATTTTCTGGTCATTATGAGTGTGCAGTTATAACGCAAGATATGATTACATAAGCACGAGTTTCACCAGCAGCTCAGCAGTGACGAGTGTGTTGAAATCAGCAAGTACTGAAACTGCAATGAGTTTTAATTTCTCATTGATTAACCTCCATACATCATCAAAGGCTTCCATTTCCTGCTGGCAGCTTCTGGCTTCATCATCATCTCCAAAAGCTGCCGTCAGGTTACAAACAAGGCAATTTTAAAAAGTAATGACAGGGCTCTTGGTTTCCTACAGATGCATATTAGCCAGAATACAGGAAGCAAAGAGATTTAAGTTAACTCCGTTGTGGTTTGTGCATGTCTAGCTAGCTGTTTCTAATGTCACTTCCTTATTTGAGGGTGGTTGAGTAAAGAAAGAAAACTCTTTTTACTGAAACTGCGAGTTGGTTGTTGCATGACCCTCTGAGAAGAAATTTCAGGCGAAAAAAACTGAACTAAAAAAGGACATTTTATCGCTATTAAGTTTATTTTGACTACTGTTGATGCATTAGATATACAGTATAATAATACAAGTATATTTTTGTGTTTAACTCTTATATAAGACAGCTACACATACCCACCACGCTGGTGTTTAACGTCAATGCTTAATAAGACGTGGCATGACATGAAAACACAGTCACACAAAAATGGCAGTACAGTAAAAGAAGCCCACTGATCAACCACAGCATTAAAAGCAGATGCCTCTTGTTGGGTAAGTCTCGCACACGCCTCCATAATAGCACTGACTCACTGGGCATGAACACGGCCTCTCTTGGGACATCCTGCTGCGTCTAGCATCAGAAGAATCTTTGGGGCTTTTGAGATGTGAGGTGGAGCCACAGGAGGCTTTATTTGGTTCCTTCCGAGAATCTGCCGCCCGGGATTGACATTTGGGGCATTTAGAAGTTTGGGTCAATGTCTTGGGCTCTTTTATGTGTACCTTGGTCTGTTCCTGAGCAGCCTTTGTGCAAAGGACAGGTACAATGCCCTGATATACAAGCTGTTGTCATTAGACAGTATAGGGTTACAGTGAGGGAAATAATTCTTCAGTCCTCTGTTAAACTGTAAGTTTGCTCACTTCCAAACAAATGAGGCTTTAAAAAAAATATTATAGAAGTTTAATTTTAATGGAGAGACACAATATCAGTCAAAAATCCAGAAAACCCACAACACACTACATAAAAGCTATAAACTGATTTGTGTGCTTGGTCCACAGCAGTTTTTAGGTGAGTGTTACCTGCCTCACCCACATGATTGGAAGGACTCAGGTTTTCCCAGTACGATGCTGAATTATGGCAAGATAATCAGAAGCAATCTCTTCACTTGTTCCATCCATCCATCTTCCTCCACTTATCCAGGGCCAGGTCACGAGGGCAGTAGCCCAGGCAAAGAAACCCAGACCTCCCTCTCTCCAGCCACCTCCTCCAGCTCGTCCGGGGGAACACCAAGGCGTTCCCAGGCCAGCCGAGAGATATCATGTCTCCAGCGTGTCCTGGGTCTGCCCCGGGGCCTCCTCCCGGTGGGACATGCCCGGAACACCTCACCCAGGAGGCGCCCAGGAGGCATCCTTATCAGATGCTCGAACCACCTCAACTGGCTCCTTTCGATGCGGAAAGGCAGCATCTTTCAATTAATTGGTAATTAATATTGTGCTGAACACAGTCCAAAAGATCCAATAAGCCACATCAGAGTCTACTGTCTGCTGTTTACTATCACAGCCAAGTGGCTAACAGACGTAAACAGACGTTTTCACTGTCCTTACTAATTCATCAGGATACCTGTCGTACATAATACCTGCCATTGTCCAAGGACACATCTGCTTACCTGTGTCCTTTCCTCGTTTCTCCTCCTCTTCTTTTCTAAACTGATGGCTTTGACCTTTTCTTGTCCATCTTCCATTGGCGTCAATTTTGCACTCCAGTATCAACACCCATCAACACCCACCCCCCAACCCGAGAATCACCTCTCGGGTTCACGCCTTAGTGCACAGATTTGGTTTGTATAGGGTTTTTTTTGTTCCTGGGATTTCACACAACCCAGCAAAAAACATTAATACATAATGGGCTTGGATCGACAACATTATGAATGAAATGTGCTTTATTTGGAAGCTGGCGAGGGGGGGCTGCATGAAGATAGTGGTTGTTTGGGTTTGGTACAATGCAGTTGATCAAATGTCCATCCCTGGTCCCCAGATCTATCGATTCCCATAGTCGAGTCACGAGCTTCTCCATGATTTTATCCATATTGCGTTCGTTTAGCACAGCCTGATTACTCGTGGCTCTACCCAGCTGAGCAGCTGTCACTGCTTTCATTAGTCGTCGATAAGCCTGGGCCGTGCCAGCTCCGATCAGCAGAACCCCGTTACCATGGCTCTGAATAGGTCCATGTCTTCAACGTCCTCCACTGAGAGTGCTGCCAGGCACACAACAACTGTTCATTGTGTATCGAGCCCTAAACATCCCTGCATGACAAACAGGCTCCCCTGAGCCCAGGCTTCTTGTCAAGAAGAGGGTGTCAATTACGTTGAGAGACCAGTTGATCAAATCCATAATTCCTTGGTTTTAGAGAACAAGACGGAGAGAGTCTCTGAGTTAGACAAGACTAGACAAAAGACATGAGGAAGCAGGAAAGGGGGTGATTGTATGGACTTCTTTAGAGGTCAAAGGACCTGGACACTTGATGTCAGCCATGACCTTCTCTATACACCAAACATTCTAAAACCAAGTGCGAGTCCATCTTCCTGACAGCTCAAGCTTTGCCTAAATTGGATCAGGCAGCAGGACAATGATCTCAAGCACAATGTGATTGACATCAATGGATGCCCACAGGCCTCAATAACCAAAGCAACTCTGTGGGAAGTGGGAAACAATTCCTCCACAATGATGTGACAGACTGATAAAGTCTGCAGTGGGCCGTGGCTGTGGGGGAGGCGGACACACCTGAGCTACCACGCCTCCCCTGAAGCATTGTCGTCGTTGTTGTGTGTTAAAAGTGTGTTCAAGTGTGAAGAATGTGGTCAGGTCCATCATTCATGCCACAAAGTGAATTGTGTCGACTTTCACAGAAGTTCATGTCGGTGTAATTGAAACATCCCACGATGACTTTAATGATGGCAGAGCAGACGGGGTTCGTCCCCAAAGACACAAAAACAAATGTGATGGACTTTTATAGATTTTGCAACATTTCAGAAACCTGTTTATTGAAGTAAACATGCTGAGTCTTTATTACAGTTGTGGATGAATTTTTATTGATGTGTCCAAATGGTGAGAAGTAAAAACAGCTCCACAGGATTATCACGTAACATGTAGCAAAGGCACATTCACCGTTTGTCACACAAACTTGCCCGACTCGCCCTGACCACATGCTACAAAGTTATGTGAACTCACTCACTCACTCACCTCCTCACACGCCCACCCACCCACTCGCTCACACACCCACCCACCCACATTTTGATTAAAACATAATAACCTGGAAATACAGCTGGATAACTGTGGCAGTTACTGGTGTTGCGTTGGACTAATCTCTAAAAATATTTAAAGCAGCAGCTGCACTGGACAAAACGGTACCTTTTACTAAATTAAAGTAAGGACACAGAACATTCAGAACATAAGCACCAACATGTTACAGCCTACCACAGTTATGTCTTCATGTAGCATGAGTTTCATTGTATCAGCGCTTCTGTTCAGATCTTACCTCACCACTATTACAAACACATAAATGTTACAGTCTTAAAAAGAAGAAGTCCGGGAGAATACAAGTACCGAACAAATATTATTGACCACCAAAACCAAGGCTACCAGAAACAGTTGTCTTTATAGAGTGCTGTGCAAACTTTATTCCAGTTACTTCCACACATTCAGAATTTGTGGCGTTGATTAGAGGAGCTCGAACTTCACCAAACGCTGACGCAGCCAAGCAGTAGTGAAAGTGTTACAGACCAGTCAGGTCAGTCAGTTATGAGAGCTGGGATCTCAGCAGGTCCAGTATCAAGTGTGACAGATGTTCAGTCTCCAGCAATACACCGGTTCAAGCTGTGAAAAAGACTGTGCAGTTACCCCACACACACCCACCCACACACACTGTGGAAGACGTTTTCCACAACCCTTCAAAGGCCTGTTTGAGGGTTAAGACTTAGTGTGAGGGTTGGAGCTGGAGGTCTGGCACTTCGGTGTAATGGTTGAAGCTTTATATTTGTGAGATCATTCATTTTCCCACGCGTCTTATTCCACCACGAGCATACTCATATAAATGATGCCAGTAACTGATTGTTGAGAAAAAGTGAGCGCACACACACACACACACACGCACAGTCCAATTAGGATACCCATCCTCAGTATTTAAACCTCGTCATTAACCGTTACCACGGTAATCTCTCCGACCTCAGCAGCACTTATTTGGCCTGTCACTCTGAAGCATGACCTAAACTGAAGTGTAATTTCAACCAGGACATTAAAGCTGCATGTGTCGAATAATAAGTCAGCTCTTTAAAACTGTTTGGGTTACTTCCTTGCCCTCGACATCAAACACTTTTTTCTCCTGTTACCGACGATGTCGATGTTCCCACAGACTTCAGTCAGGATTCTCTGAGCGCCGCGTCACGTTTCACCTGTAACACCGTGAACTGTTTACATGGGGGTGTTCGGCAAGTGGCCATTAGAACCTGAAAGCGCAGCATTACAAACCACCTCGCTGGCGTGCCCACTTTGCACTCCTTGTTCATTCCTTTTGCTTAGAAACTCATTGGCCCCGAGGGCTTCCTGCTCTACAGGGGTCCTTCTGTCAGAGTCTATGGTTATACTTCCTGCCTGGGGGGCTGTTTTGTTGTAGCAGCGCTGTGTGGCGACAAACAGAAATATGGTGATTAACAAACTGAGGGACAGGACTAGCAAAAGTGACACAATTACCAGCTCCTTTAAGTAGCACGGGGCTTGGGCTGCCAGCAGTGCTTCCCCATCCCGGAGCTCCAATCCTCTCCGTCCAGACTCCTTCGTCCAGAAGGTCAGGTTTTTGCCCAGCGGTGTGGTGGCGACGTGAGTGTTCCTGTTGGATGGTGTTGTCTTAGACTCTCCTTGGTTTGTTTCCGTTCTTTCAGGCCAAGTTCCTACAGAGCTGCGGAGTCCAGATCCCGGCTTGACCATAGATTGTGTTGTGGATATCACATCTGTGTGAGGCTGGGTGTGGCTGGTTGGAGTTTGAGACAGAGGGCTGGTCCTCTGTTTGACATGGTAGATGGCCATAGTCTGTTGGTAGCCATTTTCAGTGGATAGGCAGAGGTAGTGGCCCAGTGTGGCAGGGGTGGCCACAAAGCTCAGACTCCCATCCTCCAAGTTCAGATACAAGTCTGAGGACAGTCGACTGTTGGGGCGCTCCCAGAGCTGCCGAGAGAGTCTCGATGCTGCGGGACACTGCAGCCGCACTACTTCATTCAGAGACACGGACACCACCTCGCCTGGAGGACACGAGGCTGACACACAGACGGTCGTTTGCATCATTAACAGTTGTTCACATATCACAAAAACTACGTTTGGTACTCTGAACTTTTACACAATCATGTCTAAATTAGGAAAACAAAGTAAAAGTTGAATGAAATTAAGCAAATTCATGTTTCATACAAAATCGCAGATGAAATGAACACTGGATGGGACTTTTCATGATTTGATCTCATTTAGACTTTTCTCCTCTTCAGACTAAAACACTGTGCCTTTGCTGTTCACGCCTTTAAAAAGTAGACCCACTAGTTTCTTTTCTCTTTACGTTATACGCAACCAGCTCATGCAAAGAGGAACAGCTTAAATAGATCGTACTCACCCGCAGGCAGTTTGTTTGGCCCAAATCTGCTCCTGTGATTTAAGGAAGCGCTGTTGCACGCCTCCTCAGCGTTTCCTCGTTCTACGTCCTGGCCTCTGAGGAGGGAAACCATTTACAGAGAAGGTGGGTGCCAAGTGTCACACATTCACCACTGATCACCAATCCTCAAACCCAAAGTAAAAACATGAAAGGGAGAAAGCAGTCACACACAAGGTGGAGCAGGTCATCTGTTAAGCGGGAGGTTGGCGGTTTGATTCCTGGGACTGAACACATATAAAGCGCTTTGAGTGCTCACGTAGAAAAGTGTTACAGTTTATAAGAACAGGTTCATTCAGCATTGACCAGCAGGCAGGATTCCCACTCAGAGTACTCCAGGTGAGTGGGCGTTTTTAAACAAAGCTGTGCTACTTTTCACAAAAGCTACAATATGGACTTAAAGTTTTGACTCGACTCATCCTTCAGCTGATTTACCGTAAATTCCGGACTATAAGCCGCTACTTTTTGCACGAGCTTTGAACCCTGCGGCTTATTGTCCGGTGCGGCTTTTCTAAGGCTTTTTCATGATTTTTGTGACATCGTAAGAGGATTTGTTTTGGTTTGTTCCGCCATTTTGCCTGGCGGAAAGGCATGTGATCAGACACGGAAAAGAGTGATATGTTGGTCACATGTCCGTCCGCCAGCCAAAGTAGTGCCGTACGAATTAGAGACTAGATTAGCAAGCTGGCTCTGGCTGGCCCTGTACCCATATCTGCAGCAGGTCTCCAAGGTGAACAGCCTCTGGCATGTTAGAACAAGGCAGCTAAGGGAAATCGGCAAGTCAGATCTGTAACTTCAGGATAAGGATTGGCTCTAAGGTCG
>VURO01044646.1:0-29191 GCA_015108175.1 Pelvicachromis taeniatus | reverse complement strand
ATGTGTGGTGCAGTTGGTATTTTGTTAAAGAAATGTTCAATGAATGTCTTGGCAATAAAGGAAACAAGAAAAATATGTTGCTTGTACTAAATTCATTTGTGTGGAACCTGTTGACAAAATAGATTTATGTAAAACTAACTAGTATAGCACAAGTTTGCTGAAAATATGATATTTTAATTAATCTAACTTAAATTTAACATTTAAATACCACAAATAAGAAATGTGCTCACAAAACGAATCTAATCTATCTAACCTGTAAATACATCATTTATGTCCATACAACATAATTTGATTTAGGTAGTCTTAAATATAGCTTGTTAATTAATCCTAAGTAGTTTTATTAAATTGGCTCACTTCAAAATGATTGTGTTACTTTAATGCAAGTTTATTAATTTAGATGACCTAAAGACTTTTGCTTTAAACTAACACAATCCAATTTCGTGGAACCTGTTGACAAAATAATTTTAATTAAAGTCAACGTTTCATTTTTTTGAGTGCTGGACAAACATTTTTATGTTGATCCAAGAACAAAACCAACACATCATACATTGAGAACTAAGCAGGAGGATGAGACATAGCTGGAGAAACAAAGCACAGGTGAAACTAATCAGTGGCAAAGGAAGTAAAACCAGGGATGAAGTATAAGAGATAAAACAGGAATTAGCTAACAGACACAAAGGTTTAACAAAAAAAAAACCCAGAGGAACGTGACAACCGAATAAAAAACAAAACTACAAAAAGAACTCAAAACTAAGTCAGGACCCAGGACTATGAGAGTACTCTTGCCTTGATTATTGTGTACAATCATCCAAAATAATATTAGCTTGCTTTGAAAGCTACCAAAATATCCTAATGACACTTTGGTAGTCTTAAATATTTTAGAAATGCATGTTAAATATGTTATTTCAGCCAGAAATCTTTCGCCTCCACGTCCAAAGATGAAGATACAGTGTCTGTCTTGATGCATGCTCAATCTTCCAGGTAAGTAAATCCCAAAAAGTTGATTCTGTTCATCTGGACGTAGCGTCTCCCACTAAAAACGCTACGTCCAGATGAACAGAATCAACTTTTTGAGATACTGTGTCTGTATTCATGAGCTATCATCACTGCATTCTCACTCACTGTGAGAAAGTGTAAGGTGATAATTGGATTCTGAGATAAGTTGTGCCAGACTAAACTAACAACCAGCCATTTTTATGTATTATTATTATTAGCTTAGCAGAGTCAGCAGTGATGGATCCCTTTGTCATTTAACTTCAAATGCAGTGTTATCATGTAGTACTGGAAAAAAAAAACTATAAAATACTAAGTTGATCATGGCCTTTATCAACTGTGAGTAGTTTGATTAATGATATGGATTGAAAAATGAAGCAGAACATTTCTTTTGTCTTAATTTAATACTTCATTGGTGAATCAAAGGTTTTAGGAGAACTTTAGTGTTTGGAATATAAAAAAAATCAAGTACTAGCAATTCCTTGGGGGGGTTTATGTGAGACTTTTGTGACCAACTGTGTCAATAGCCTGATAAGTTATCAAAATGATGTATTGCTTTATAGAAAAACCTTAAATACTTTCAGTGGGCTCGATGAAGAGTATGAATCATATTAGTCAAGGGTGGACTTTTTTGTGTGTTTGGTAGACCAATAAATAACCTGATTGCATTTTTATAGACTAAACCTTAACCTTAAAGAGATACACAACAAGTCAGAAGGAAGAGTTAAAAATTCTCTAGTTAATAAGAAAACATGGTGTATATCTGCAAAACACACTCAGGTAAAGACAGACTGAAGTTTACTCCAGCAGGCGGAAAGTAAGGAAAACATCAACAGATCAGTGGTCACAGTTTCACAGTTCTTAACCTCGTCAGACACAGAGTAAGAATCCTTTTTGTTTGCAGTAATAACTTTAGGAAAGCATTGTTGCAGTCAAAAAAAGTGGATTATAAACACACACCTCACTTTGGGTAGTTTTCCAGAGCTTCTGCTCTGAATCAGCAAAGAGCTCCTGAGGTTCACTTTCAGTTAACAAAGTCTCCCATTGCTTTGTCCCCCGCTGCTCTCAAATGGGAGGATGGAGGTGTTCCGGGGTCAGCTTGAACTCAGCAATCTGCAGGACACAAGATAATGTGTTGTCTGCAATGATAGCACCTCACATATAGCATCTCTACTTTCTGACACAGAGACCAGTGCTTGGCCTGCTACTGTTTTCATAGTCTTCGATGGGTTTCCTTCCATTTTTTGGCTCTGATTGACTTTACTTGTACCTTACCACCCGTTTCTCCCCAGTGTGGCCATTATGTCCCTGACTCTCCATAGTTATTTTCTCCTGTTGTCTTTCTGTGTTTTGAATTTTATTGCTCCTTGGGGATTTAAACTTTTTTGTAGAGTTTTTATTATCATTTTTGTAAAAGTCCTTAACAAACCTGCTTGTTTATCTCCATTACTCTAAATTAAGGTCCACTTTACAACCAACACGATAAACTGTTTCTGGTTTGTATGTTTATTCTGATCAGTGCATGAGCAGGTTAAACCCACATGCAGAGGAGGCTTTAAACTACTTTACACACACACACGCACACACACACACATACACACACAGTCTCAATCAATTGATTGTGATATACAAGTCAGTAGATCTAATAAATAAGAACAACCTTTGTACATTGTTGAAATACCTATTATTTTTCATAAGATATCTTTGGCTGTTTGTCTCTTTGTGAATGGGTTTCTCATTAAATGTGATTGTTTGTAAACCTTTTTTTTTTTTTTTTAATTGGCATCAGTGCTGGTCATAAAAATAAACATTTCATTCAAATTCTGAATTTTAATTCTTTAAATACCAGTTAAATCACAATGAAGTAAATCATAAAAACCCTATTTTTTTCCAAATAATACATGCAACCTTGTTTATTTTTAACCATCATTGGAGCTAAATACATATCAATAATTAACGGTATCAATTTCTTTTAAAATATTTATTTTATTTTATGCATCATTATTTTTTGTCCAGTGACAGAAAAACTCCCTCTCAGCTTGTTCGTCGCCAAAAATGGCCACTTCCTGTTTACCCCAAAAGCTTGATTCTGTTCATCTGGACGTAGCGTTTGTCACAGTGGGAGAAACGTTTCGTCACTCATCCCAGTGACTTCTTCCTTGTCAGCTCACTTCAGGTTTCCCCAACCTTATAAACAGTACATTTGCATAATGACTGAAGGAACAATGACCTGTGAGGTTCTTTCCTTGATCATTAATATGCCAATTCTCACGACCTTTGATCAACAACTACTGATCAAGGCCCACTGATCAAAGACCACTGATCAGTGGTCATGGTACTCATGACCAAGGAATCACAGAAACCAAAACCAAAGTACTAGAAAGTCTTAACCAGAATAAAACCAAAATCAAAAGATAATAATAATCAAAACACAACCATCAGTCCACAGACTCAGGACCATGACAAAATGCCAGTTAGGTTATATATTACCAGTAACTTTTCAGAAAAAGAGGGGATAAAGTTCTCATTTTTGTCACCATGTAATTGTAAATATTATTTTTTTTCAGTCGTCATTGCAGATCAGTACCAGTAACAGTAACAATTATTTATTTTTACTTTATCTTTTTATTTTTTTATGAATGAGCAAAAACAAATTCTCTCATGGTGTGTTAGTGGCCAGAAATGACCACTAAAATGACCAGAATTTGTATTTCAGTGTGTGCGCCTGTATGTGCGTCCTCATTAGCTTAAGTATGTGCTAACCACAGTAGAGTGGTCTTTGTAGGCACACTTTCCACAGCTGGATCAAGTGGTTGCTGTTCCAATCCTGCAGGTGCACCTTTTGCACCTTCTTCTCATTTTGTTGGCGGGGAGTGGGTCACACTCTGGTTCAGACTACTGTATCTTTGGATCAATGGCAGAAGTGGCTGAACATTGGGGACAGGGCCGTCTTACAATTGTTGAGGTCACTAGCATGTGCCCCAGCTCTTCCAGGATCACTTTTCACTTGTAGGTTTTAGAGGACTCCCCACTCCTGTGAAGTGGTTTCCACAGGTCAAAGGCATTGTATCCCAAGACATCCAGGAGATTGGAGAAAAGAGCCAGCAGCTAGTTTTCCTTCAACAACTTGAGGTGCCAACATCCTGTCTAGGTTATCCAAACTGTATTTGTGTCTATTGTAGTCCAGGATTGCTTCTTGCTTCCAACCTTCCTCTTTTCCTCATCACTGACTGCTGGTTCCCTGTGCTCAAAAGAAGCATATTGCTCCGTTGCTTTGGCGTGTGGGATATTGCTGTGGTAGTTTTGGTGAAGGCAAAGAACAATAACAAATTCTTCCTCTCTTGCAACTTGAGGAGCCAGTTTTCATCTCAGGAGTTCTTCTGCCAAGCTGAACGAAGTAAAGACGTGGTCATTGTGTCCTTGGAGCTCCTCTGTCAGTTGGAGTCTGAACCCCTTTCCCTTTGTTACCTCCTGAGAACTTCAAGTCTTATTATCTAACATGTCACATGTTGCTTTATTCTGGTGTAGGCTCACATCTCCACTTCATCTATAACCCTCCAATCCTCACACCTTCGCCTCCCATGCAGGTTTGTAAGGGTACACAGCAGCTGAAAGATCTCCTTTGTTAAAAAAAGTCAAAAGTAGATCTCAGGCTGCTAATGCAGGGAACTGCATACAGGGTGAGCCAAGGTTTGATACCAATGGGTACTGGATTGTAGAGCAGTCACTCTCCAGTAGTGGGGACCCTTCAAGAGGCATCCACTGAGTTGCCGACTCCTCATTCTCCAAAACTGCTCCTACGTTCTTTGCCATCAGCCTCCACCTGTGTCAGTAAATATCACTCAATCCCCCCCAAAGAAGAGGAGTCAGGCACTGGCTAATACTCATCATCAGTGGTGATGTGGTCAGCCTCTTTGGAGATTGTCCCCTCATCTTCTGGAGAGGAAGTTTCTTCATCTTGGGTCTTTTCTTCAAGGGCAGAGATCTTCTTGCTCTCTGACCAGATCATATAGACAGTGCTTGAAGCAGTGATGTTCTTACTGCCATTTTGCCAGAAAAAAAAAATCTGGAAGCTGTTAGGCTTACTTAAAGCAGTAGCACTGTCTAAACCTTCATACGGTCCAGGACAGATTTACAGTGTTTGTTGTTGTTTGTGCTGCAGCTGCAACTTTGAACTCTGAAAAATGTCCTGTGATATTTTTTTTTTGAGAGTTAATATTTTGAGTGTGATATCTTTTTTTATGAAGGAAAAGAGTAAAAAGCTAAGTTTGACTGGGAAACTCAAAGCTCAATAGCCTCCATCAACAGAAATTCACTGCTGCCTATGTAATATTTGATGCATCATAATTTATTTCAGTCTATCTTGCAAATACATATTTGTGCTGCAATATCATGCACAAACAGAAACTATTAAATCGTTAAGATCAAACTCCAATTTTTATGTGTTGAGGTTAGAATGAAAGCAGTTTTACCTAAACTGCATGATTTAGTACTGTCAATAAAAAATTTCATTATAATGGGTTTCAATTGGGCAAAAAAGGCCACGATAGACCCAAGAGGAACAATTGGATGTATAATGTATATTACTGATATATTTAAGGAACTGAAGTTGAAAATTTAAACATCTGAAAAAAAATCTTGACCCTTAGGAAGTTTAATTCCATTTGCATTAACACAGCAAAAATGGTTGAAAAAAGGAAAGTGAAGTGGCCACAAATGGCAAGTTTTACTCACTGTCACAATTCTACTTAGGCTGCTAAAGCTTTCACCAGTGTTATGCTAATAATATTTATAACATATAAATTAATAAAGATGAATATAATACTCATAATAATATGCAAATGTATACTTATGTAGGATTTTAAATGCCAAATTCTTACTTAAATACTTAAATTCTTAACATAATGTAATGACTTGTATCAACTAGGCAGAGAGACAAAGCCTGAAAGGATGTGCAGCAGATTAGGGTGATTAAATATCGAGATAACTAACTTTTCAGTTAGTATATTTGTTCAGTTTGTATATAGTTTTGGAAAGAGTACTTTGACATGCTAATTCAAGAAAATTATAGACAGAGGATAACAAATGGAAGAAAGTTAGAAATGCAGAGAAATAGTAGAAAGGCAGTTGGGACAGCTATGAAGAGCATGAAGAGTAGAGAGGTTGAAGAGTGGAAAGGTAGTTGGTCCAGATGGCATACTGGTAGAGCTATGGATATGTTTCAATCCTTTTGACCACCAACCACCAGTGGTGTCCTTTGGGGCATTCTGATTGGCTGCTACATAACTTCACCGATTTGCACCCAGAGGGGAGCATTACCATTGCTGACACATTCTGACCTTGACGTTAAAACTCCTTCAGCAATATATCATTGCTGATGAAAGGTGGCAGATTAGACAGAATTATATTTTTTGCCGGGTTCATTAGAGGACAGACTGTAGCATGCGTAATTCTCAAAACAACTCCCTTCTAACTTTACTAACCCTAACTGCATTATTCATCCTATACGCTGCCATCACACTTCCACATCAGACAACTTCTCCTACAGACAAACCACACTCCTCAACCAAAAAACTCAGTGCCAACCAGTATTTTAATACCATGCCCACGAGAGAGGCTCCCAAAGCCTTCAGACCCATGATTCCTTCCAGCCATCCCACCAAGCTATACGCTCAGTGACGCCAAAAACACCAGCACAGAATCACCACTATGAAAAGCAAAGTCCAAACCTTTAGGAACCCTCACACTCGTTCTCCTCCCCACACATGCAACAGAAGCTCACGCATGCGCACCCAAAAGAGAAAGAGAGACAAGATGGGCTGTGGAGAACATACATGACTGCACACAACAAACATGGGAGACATGGAATGACACACAAGGAAAGGAACATGTAAAAAGAAAAAGGAGACAAGACACAAGGACACACACACACAAAGAGAGAGCAAAGGACACAGAGAACAAAGAGAACCCAGAAGATAAGAACCTAAACCTGGATCACGAGAAAACTCTGAAACATAGCAAGAATAACGCAACTAGTGAAACTTCAGTCATCATGATAACACAAAAACACTCAGTAAAAACAAACAGAAGATCTTATGAATCATGTGGACGCCTGAGAAAATCCATTTTTCATAGTCCACTGTCTTCTGTCTGTGATATTTTTTTTAATGCAGCTGACTGTCAGAGCGGTGTGATTTTTAGGACATGCATCATTTATCTGAAAATATTCATCATACCCCATTAATCTGACTTGCAGCCGATTCAGCCAAGATGTGTGAGCACACAAGCAAGTGGCGACAGTCTGTGGGTAATGATTGATGGACACAAACTGCAGTGAGAACAAGGGCTGTGTAATAGTATTTTTCTCTCACACTGTGATTGTAAAGCATCAATGCAGACAACTGACATTACCAACAGCATGATAGTAACGTGTCTTTATGTTACACGTGTTTAAATTACATTTAACATGTGAGTTAAATGTAATTTAAATGGGGTATGTGACAATTACTATTTCTTAAATAGTAAAGTAAGTGCAATTGTGTATTGTTTGAAGGTAGAGAAGACAATGTGAGGTCTCTATTAAAGAGAACAATACAGTTGAATATTGACAATTAAAAAAAAAGATACGAGAGGCAAGGTACACCCTGGATACTCGCCCTGGACAAATCTACAACAGACTGTTATGGATTTTGAATAACAGTGAAAAAAAGTAGCAGCAAATACGCTGGTTAAAAGATAGAACTTTGGATCAGAGGCAATAAGTAAATAATTAAAACTCAGGTTTGTTTTGGGAGTGGGGCGATTTTAAGACATTTGCTGTCTTCTTAGATACAGAGCTAACGAGTGTAACACAAAGAATCCTGGAAGCTGAAGGACCTGGTGGTCCCAGCGAGGAGCCGCTCCAGATGGACGGTTTCCTGTGAAAATATTCTGTTTTATTTCATACTTTTAGTTGTGGATAAATTTTGGCTCCATGTGGGCATTCGTTGAGCATCTGGGCAGATTATTTTTTTTTTAAAAATCTTCCTAAATTTCTAAAATTTTAATTAACTTTAAACGTTGCTTTAGTCTCTCTGATCTTCCAAAAAGTCCAACCATGCTGGATACAATGTCACCATCTGTTACAGTGCAACTGTGTAGCCTTGCTGACAGCTTTGTTTTTAAGGACCGGTTTTGTGTGGCTCAGCTGTCAACTTAATAACGTGGCGAGGAGAGAAACTCCACATTCAAAGAACCCCCTGTGGTTTCTGAAGTGTGTTTCTGAGCACCGGAGACAGATGTCAGAACTCATGGTCCTGCAAAAACAAGCGCTGGAAGTGCTGAGTGAATGGAACGACACATTAAAATAATCAATTAACACAACGTCTATTACCATCTTCTGCTGATGGCTTCAATTTTGCTTGTGGCATGGCTTGTAAGTAATGCTATGTATTTTCATAATAGGCCATTTAATGCACCTCCTGCATCGAGAAAAAACAAACAAAAAACATGTAGAACACGAGCAGCTGTGATTACCACTGGGACCTTTGAGCTGTTTCATGTGTGGGCGCTTCAATTGTCTCCATTTGTCCTTTATTCCTCATCCTGGTATCTTCAGAGTCAAGCCAACCAGCCAATGAATGTACACCATTAATGATTTACACACTGTCTTGAACATCAGTTCTTCAGCGTGTTTTCCTGTTGTAAATGTGTGTGCGTTTTTGGATGAGAATGTATGTTATTGATGGGTACAGGGAAGCCAGTTTGGTTTTGATTTCTTAATGTGAGGTTGGCAGCCTCATCCTGTTTGGACCATATTTATTTCTCAGCCCACACAGGACATCGCAAATGTCAGAGACAGCATAATGCGGGGTTCCTTTGGGCATGATTTGCCAATAACCAAATAGAGCACAGCAGTTAGTTGGGAGATATTTGAGATTAGGTTTATCTAGGAAGGATCTGTTTTCCTACAGAGGGTCTGAGGAGGACTGTCTGCAGCATTAGATTACGGTAACTTTATTTATACAACCCCAAATGCAAAAAGAAAAGCTGGGACAGAGTGTAATATAAATGAAAAGAGAGTGCCATGATTTCCAAATATTATACATATCATATTATTTTGCTAAAAAAAAAATACTTTCAGCTACTCCCTTAATTACACAGGATCACTACAGCAGATATAGGTCCACATGTTTGATTTGGCAGATTTTTATGCACATGCAACTTCCAGGGGATTTGTGTCTCCTCCCAGGCAACTCGTCAGGCATGTAAGAATGGGGAAGAAATGCAATTTAAGTGGTTGTTGGTGCCAGACGGGCTGGTCTGGGTATTTCAGAAACTACACATTCACCGTAAACTCTAGGGTTTCCAGAAAGCAGTCTAAGAAAAGAGAAAATATCCAGTGACCGTCAGTTCTCTGAAAATGTCTTGTTTATGCCAGAAGTCAGAAGAAAATGGCCAGACTGCTTCGAGCTGATAAGAATGCAACAGTAACTCAAATCGCCCCCCAAGAACAGAAAGCTGAGATTTGGACCAGAAGTTTGGAACACTGCCCAGTCTAATGAGTGTTGATTTCTGCTGTAACAATTGGATGGCAGCTCGAAGCAGTTCAGTTTATCTCAAACTGATTTCTTGACTATTAGAATGAGTCCAGTCCAGTACTCCACCGACTACCACGGTCACCAGATCTCAATCCAATAGAGCACCTTTGGGATGTGCGGTAACGCATCATGGATGTGCAGCTGACAAATCCGATGCTTTTTCAATGTCTTGCTGAATTTTGTAGAGGTTTATACTCAAGTTTTAAAAAACACTTAAGCTATTCTATTATACCTGTATGCAAAAAGTACACAGTACCCAAAATATTTTGCAGTTCAGCAATACTGATCTTTGTATTTAAACTTTTAGCAGAACTTAAATACTCTGAGTATTTAAAGCAATATTCAAAAATTAATTCAAAATGCAATTTTATGCAGATTTCAAAAACTCTCTTTCAAAAAAAGAAGTGCAGTATCAGCACAAAATTGTGTTTATATTCAACAACTTTAAAAAATGGAGCCTTTTGTATTTAAAGCTGAACATAAACAGACATCCAGAGTGGAAAGCAGTGCAAATAAATGCAAATATGGCTTCATGACACTCAGACTTAGCAATGACAACGCTGACATCCCAGCTCCATATATCGGTTGTTAAGCTTAACGTGGGAATGCTTTACCAACATTCACAGATGAACTTACACACTTGCTTTACTTCTCTGAAATACCCTACTCGGAGATGAAATGCCGGTTTGGCAGCACGCAGCGTGGCTCCAGCTGCTGCAAATGCTTTCAGTGTGAAGTAACTCCAGACCGCCAACAGGTCTCCACACCACAGCCGCTCTGTCACGTGATGCAGGTGCTAAGGTCATGAGCTTGGTTACGCCATGTCGCAAGTTTTGTGAGGTGCTTTTGTGAAATTTAAAAGATCGGAGTACATTTTTTATTTCTTCCCGATATCCGATCCAGTAATTTAGGTCAGGATCGGACCGATACTGTATATCGAATCGGTCCATCTAGGCCATACCTCTTCTCGTCTTTAAACATTTTGCAATGCAAAGTCATAGCTGAATGAAGTTCTGATGCCTTGATCTTCTTGCATCTAATCATACAGGATTGCCAGCACATCTCTATCTGTGTCCACGCAGAATCAGCAGTCAGTGCATGAGTGCAGTGAGCCAAGGAGTGTGGAGAAAAAAACTAAAGGTGAAAGAAAAGAGCAAAGGTAGAGCTGAGAGCTCGTTAAAAGGTGGAAAGCACTAGAAGAAAGTGGGACGAAATGTTAACAAGCAAGGGAGATGGTTTGGGTTTTAAAAAAAAAACATCAGCAGGACCACTCACTGTATGTCACAACTACTCTCCTATATTGACTTTGGGTTTTAAAAAAATAGACAAAGTTAAAAGTCATCAGTGCTCGAATGAGACCGTGAAGTGTTTTTTTTCCTTGAACCAAGTGACACGAGACACACAGACTGAAGCTAGAGATGTTTTTATTGTGAATACTCCAGTGGTGAGTGTACATTTGATCTGTGGTTGGGCTGAGCAGAGTGAGTGTGGACTGACAGCAAAGTGGGAGCAGAGTGGGAGAGGGTGAGCAGCTAGTGTTCGAAGTGACAACCAAACCCAGGCAAACTGGCAGGCTGCTATGAGGTGGCAAGTCTAAACACAAACATCATAACAGAGTAGATCCACCCATCAGCACGAGTGATTTGGCCTAGGATAACTAACACAATGTGTGACTCAACGGGTGAAGAGTGACTTTAGAGCTGAGCAGGAGGATGACTTGATGAGCTACAGGCGTAGCTCATCAAGTCATCCTCCTGAAGGTGATCAGGTGGTCGGATCTGGACCTAAGCTGGGCCAGTCCAACCAAAGTCCTGTGATGGACTAGTGACCTGTCCGGGGTGTACTGCGTCTCGAACTGGATACGCAGAAGAGGGAGGATGGCTGGATGGATTCTCTGGCATTTGTTCACATCTCTCTACTTCAGCTACATTTGTCCTGCTTCAAAATTCACTCTCCGTCAGTGTTGTGATGTAATGAGGAGCAGGGCTGCCTTTCAGTTCTAAATGTAATGTTATTTTTAATGTGGAGGCTTCACTACCCAGCAGGGATAAAAATAATGTAGCCTCCACAAAGAATATGTACACATTAGGTTTCTTATTTTCTGATTAGTTAATGGATTCTGTGCATTTTCCACAAAAAGTTGGGTTTACTTTGCTTGAGGTCTTATCATCCTCTCAGACAATGTGCATTCACTGAAGTACGCACACCACATGTTATAATGAATCAAAATGGATAACCTTCTTTTTCTTTTAAGCTCCAAGTTTTCACTGATGCGGAAACATCAGTTTAACAGCAGAGCTCCACTGTGGCCTTAGGTTCTGGTTCAGTCTTTGGAAACACTAGTTGGACATTTGCCGACATTATTTCAGCATTTTGTTGTTGCACCTTATTTGCATATCGGTCTTTTTTTGGCATGGAATATAATAACTCTTCTGTATCCACTTGGCAAATCACATCATGAGCCTGTTGTGCCTCTCAAAGCCATTTTGAAACCAGCTTCCACTGCAGCTCCTTTCAGTGCTGTATCTGACTACATCAGTGTGATATCTGTTGTAACTGATGCCTGCTCAGTTTTGTGGTGGAGGTCTTGCTGCTGCTCTCTCCATCTTCGGCTTACCATGTATGTCCACAGAAGGCCGAGAGGATGTACAGTAACAGTCTTCTTCTGACTGTTGTAGTGATGACTGAACTCCTTTTAGTCACTCCTTTGGTTCTGCTGTCCAGCTAGATCGAACAGATCACTGATGTTGCTGGGCATCACTGTAGTTCGATCACAATCCCGACTAGTTGGCTTTTTGATACCCTATTGGGTCTACGGTCGAACAGTGCATCAAGGCTATGGAATAAAGCACACTTTATTAATCTGGCTGGTTCATTTAAAAAATATATATTATATAAAAATACATGAACCAGTCAGGACTCTCAACTAGTAAAGATAGAAGTGATTAATAGTTAATTATGGTCTGCTAATGGTCTTTTTTGACCTTAATTCACTAGTGAAGTGTGCACTATTCCTGATTGCTTTCTTCAATTCCCTAATTGATGTCATTTATTTCCATTTTACTGCCGTGCTGATGGCTGCCGTTCTTCTGTTCTTCACTTTTTCTTTCCACACTCTTGGAACAATCTTAGAACGTCAGTGCCTAACACGAAGACCAAAAGACTGCAAAGCACATCACAGTGCATGCTTCCCTTTCATTCTTAAGCAGCCACACGTTTTTGTTGACGTGTTAATCTAAAGGTAATCTAAAGGACCACACTGCTGCTTCATGTCATTGGAACAAAATATGTAGTGCAAGCTGAATAGCAAAAAGATTGTAAATTTTGAATGTATTTTGAATGTGTGAGACACTGGCTTCTCTTCATCTCACTGTGCGCTTCTGATGTGAAATTGTGAATGCTTCCTCTGTATCACACAACCATGAACATGGGAGGGAGGGCCTGTTTTTGTCTTGCTCTGTTGCCTTGGTGATAAAACACCCCTCTGCTATGCACTGAGCTCAGGAAAGACCTCCATGCGAGATGTATTTTATCTTAAAGATTTCTTCTTCTTTTTTTTTTGACTTGAGTCATTTTTTTAAATTCCGTTTTCATAGTTTTCCAGAAGTGATTAGAGCAAATTAACAACCTACAAGGCATTTCCTAAGGACATTCTTGCATGGATGTTAAAATGTGTTTCCTGTGTCTTCTTTGAAATACTTCAGAGGAGAAGAAATCATTTTCAGTTTAAAGAGTTTTAAGATGCGCAGAAGAGGTCTCATTGATTCAAACGTATCGTAAAAATCTACCACACAGACAGCGATCAGCTCATAAAACAGAACCCAAAGAAAAACTGTGTGTAAGCTCCTTTTTTTCTCTCCATCTAATCAGCAGCTGGAAAAGTCAGATCGATATTTAAACTGCCACCAGCTGGTTTTCTGTGAGGCATCAGTATTCAATGGAATCACTTTGCAGTTATTCAGATGTTGGTGAAGGAACTCTGTGAGGCCATCACCATGTGCTTAATTTATGTTGTTTTCTTGCTTGTTTAACATTTTGGTAGGAATGTGGTAGACGCTGCTCCACATTAGTATTTGTGCTGTGTTCCCTTCGGAATTAACTTTAATACCATATATCTTCCATTAGTAGCCTGTCTCTTTTAAACACCAGTTTCTAATAAACGCGGGTTTGAAAACATGTCAAGACAAATAGACGCCGGTCTCCAATAGTAGCCGGGCGACCCTCGACCCGGAAGTCCCTCCGTGCTGTCGTCAGTCCTCCCGCGTCTCATCACTCGGCCAGCTGTTTTCAATCAGCCGTCATCTATGACCAGCGGCATTTAAGCTGGATGCGCGGCAACTGTAGAAGTAGGATCATTACACTGAACTGTCGGCTAGCGAACATGCTAACTGTGATTTTCTGGTCTTTTACTGTCTCTCGAGGAGAGTCGGGCGGAGAGAAGTTTCGGGGAGCACCACTCGTGCACTGGGCTACTATAGACAAGGAGACACTTGGGAGCAAAGGAGGAGCACAATTGGGAACTGCATTATTTGTGAACTTTTGGAATACGTTTTGGAGTCTTTTCACCTCAGTCTAAAAACCGCGCCTGGGTCCTCTTTCCCTCTCACTTCCACGACAATTCCATCTGAGAAGGGAATAAGAGCCGGTCTCCAATAACAGCCGGTCTCTTCTAAATGCCGGGCCGGCCAGATAATTTTTTTAATAAGCGCCCGGGCTACTAAAAGAAGATATACGGTACATAAAAATGAATGTGGAAATCAACTGCACATATTGTTTTTGACAAAGTAATTGTGTGCATGTTTGAGTTTGGCAATAGACTTTTTGTAGGTCTCTGTGAGTGTATATATATATATGTGTGTGTATATATGTGTATTTTTAGAGTATAGGCAGAGACAGGCAGCCTAAATAAAATAGATGCTCCCTGTTACATGCGTTTTCATCTCTGCAGGTCAATCATCCCTCCTCGGCTGGTAATTTGGCAACTCCAGGCCTCCACTGGTTCTGATGAAAAAGTGATAAAATGTAAGACACGGGAGAAGTGGAAAGCAGGCAATACACAGTAACAACTCCTAAAAAGAAGGATACAGTCCAGCTGCAACCCCAAGAACATCTGATTGACTTTTACAGCAGCTTATGGAGACATGTTGGCCCTTCTAATAGAGGCACAAAGAGCAAAGTGTGTTGTTTATATCCATGTTTGCCAGGATACCGGTTGTTCCCAGTGGCTCATCGCCATCATGAACACCATGAACCCCTCAACTAGCACATCCCAGGGTCTATCTTTGGTTTTTAACCGTTTCCATCAAGTTTTGCCATCAGGGAGGCATCTTTCTGTTTCCAGAGGTATTCTGCAGCATGACAGCAATTCCACATTTACAGCTAGCTCTCTGTCTAGTATCTGATGTAGTGACTGAGAGGCAGTAACAAAAAAAGGGTTTGGGGCAAATCTTTTTATGTGGTATAGTTTATTACTCTGCTGTGCCTTTTTCTCATCCTGCAAGTGACATGAGAGTGCAAATCTTGACAGTAGACTGCATATAAAAGAAGAAGAACTTGTCACTGTTTTAACTCTTACATAACTTGTTATGTTTTAACTCTAATGTGAACCATATTATGCAAAATTAGCATCAAACTGTATTTAATAACACCCCAAATGAACAGTTAGGATTCCTTTTTGTAATTCTAATATGTAATTGCTGGTTATTAAAAATGAGGAATTTTTAAGGCACTGGTTTGACTTTTCAGACCCATGAGCAACCGTATATCTGTCATGGTCCCTGTGCCTGCCTGGTCAGCCCAGCGTGGCTGCAAATGTTTGTGTTTTGGTTTTGCCTTTCTCTCCTCTCTCGCTCCTGTCATTCTCACTGGGTGCAGCTCAGTCTGAGCTCCCGCCCTTGGGCTACGCACCTGCAGCTGATCACCGGTGATTCCTCACTATTGTTTGCTGGCCCTTCTTAAGGCAGGGGCGCTGAGCTACTCGTCGCTGGAATATTAAGTAACCCAATTTAGTGTTGCCCAGCGCTGCAGATAACCATTACTTCCTGTGTTTGCTTCGGAGTAACCCTCGTCTCCCTGTACAGAGCTCCCAGACCCCTGAATGTGAGTGTACCTGTGTGGCTTGGAGTGTTGTGTGAGCGAGGAGCGAGAAGAGCAAAGTGTGTGATATAGTGCACCCGGTGTTGGATTAATAACAAACTGTATTTCTCAGTCTTCGCCTGAGTCCATTCTGTCTGCCCTGACAATATCCATCTTTTATATACAGTCTATGCGTCTAACTACAACTCCAATTCCCCAAAACTTTGCACACTGTGAAAAATGAAATAATTTGCAAATTACATAAACCCATATTTTATTCACAGTAACCACATAGAAAATATATCAGAAGTTTAAAATGAGAAAATGTGTGAGTGTGGAAGTGGACCGCAAATACGACGGGTAGTCTTAAAACCTACAGTGTGCCTTTAATTGGCATATAAAAAACAGTCCATGGAAAAGTCCAAAAGGGTAACTAAATCCAGGAGTCCATGGAAAACCTAACTAAGCAGTAAACAGCACAGGAAGGGATAACAGTGCACTGACAAGGAGCAAAGAACTGAATGGGCAGTAAATACAGTACACACTGAGGGATGATGGGAAGAGGACACAGCTGCAGGAAACACACGGGTTCAAACAATCAAAGACAGCAGTTAAACAAGCGGAAGTATATGTCTTGATGCATGCTCAGTCATCCCATTTGATAATTTAACAATGTTGCACTTTGCCATGCACTATTTACTGAAAGGGTTAATCATGTGCCCTCTACTGAAAAATAATTATATATTAATAATATATTTATTTCACAGAAGTGGTGAAGCCAATGCCCAATTAAACCCATGTCCTTGTACAATTTAGGGAGTCTAGCACTCTGAACATGGACGTGGATACGGACAAATCATAGAATTTATGAATAATTGTAATAAGACATGACTGTTAAATTAATAGAAATAAGGCATGCGGTGTTATGACCATTTAAGGAAAAAGAAATACATAAAGAGCATAAAGAAAGATAAAGAAAAAAAGACATTCATTTTATTTGTTGGCGCCTTTCAAAGCTTTCAAGGTTGCCTTACACTGCAAAATTAATAACAAGAACAGTACTAAAGAGATTTAAAATGCAGGAATATTATGAATGTACCATATTAATGAAAACAGACAGATTCTAAGCTTCAATTTGAACTGTATCAAAGAGTCTAGCAGACGGAGGTGAAGTGGAAATAAGTTCCAAGGACACGGTGCAGGACAGCTAAAGGCTCTGCCACCCATGGTGTTAAAGCTGAAGTCAGGAGCAGACTTACCCTTTATTATTTACAAAAATCATATTATTGTTTTTGTTTCTGCTCATGCCATGTATCTCTCTCCTTCAATCAATAAATCACAGTGAAAATAATAGAATTAGGTTAAAAAAAACAACAACCACATATTCACAACCACAAACAGAAAGCGAGGCTTTATCAAATCTAACTGTTGGCTATCGTTTCAGGGTCACATAGTTTCATGGAGACATATGCAAATAAACTTAATGTACATACAGCAAGGAACAGGACTGGATTAACTCATGTGCTGCATCTTCTACAGTTAAATAACTTTGAAGTTAGTGTTTCACTATTGTATTTCAATCAGCATTTTTCAAGTCTTTACTACATAAAAATAAAACAAAATGCAACAGAGGGCAAAGTTACTTTACTTTACTTTACGTTACTTTAAGTATGCTGTGGAGGCCACACAGACTAGCTGCATTTAAATAGGATATCATCACCATGATATCATTACAGTATATACACGCTGGGCCATTTATATGGATACACATTAATAAAATGGGAATGGTTGGTGAAAGAATAAATTTATGTTGAAACCAAGTTTTTCTTGTGACATTACCAATAAGTTTGATGTGTCACATGGCCCTCTTCCTATTGAAAAAGTTGTATCCAAGATGGCCGACTTCTAAATGGCCACCCATCTTGAGGAGTTTGCCCCCTCACATATACTAATGTGCCTCACATATACTAATGTGCCAATATCACCAACCATTCCCATTTTATTAAGGTGTATCCAAATAAAGCCTATGAGACAGCTTGCAGCCCAGTCTTCACCTGTCTGTCGTTTAAAGTGATCACACTTAATGGTACAGTTTAAATGGGCAAGTCTTACTAATTCACCACAGTGTAGTTGTTGTAAAAGCTAGGAGACACGGGTGGGATTTGACTCCAAGTCCTGAGGAAGCCTAGACAGTGAAATCTTTTGCACGTCTACATTTGCTTCATTTTTCATAGTTTTAAATCGCTGTTTACTGCCATGCCATCTGTTACAGGAGTGCTTACCGTTTTTGTGACTAAACATCATGTAAATATGAGCTCTGTCATGTCAAAGATCAGATGCCAATCTGATCAGCAGAGGTACAAAAACAGAAAATAAAAAATCATTAATAAAAATTCTTTAAAGTAAAATATTGTTTGGCTTTCTGTTTGCTTGTCTTTTTTTAAACATTGTTTTCCCTTTTATTGTTGTATTTTGCACCTCAGGGCCAAACAGAATCATTTTTCCTGCACCTGCAGTTGCAGGTTTTGTTTTTACATGAGAGGAGTCGCATTCCAGCTGCAACTCTTTCATCAGGACAGTTTCTGAGTGGATTTGGTTTGGACTACATGGATGTACAGTGCACACTTCTGTGAGTGCTGATGATGCTGCTGCTGGACTATCAGATTTCAAATGAAAGCCAGGCTGATGTTTCTTTCATCTGATGCCCTTCCTTGTCATATCTCTGCTCCAGTTTCAGTGGAACTTGCATAGCACATCTAGACTCCTGCCTGCTGCTAAATGCCTGTGGCTGCAGGATTACCACCTCCTGTACTGCTGCTTTAATCTCTTAAGATTTAAAGAAAAAAGAAAGAGCATAAAGAAAGATATAAGAAAGGTGTTTTTTAACTGCTCATTAATAAAATCATTTGTTTGTAAAACACTTACAATAAAGAGGAGTTTTTAACAGACCACAGATTCAGTGTGCTTAATGGAATGAGTACTTTTGACTTAAAATGAGAGCAGTTAAAGGCCTTGATCAAATACTTGTAGAGCGTGACTGCTAGAATATGTTCTTTGCCGTTTTAGAAGCAAGGATTTTGTATGTAATTAATTGAAAAAAAAAGTTCACATTTGAAAGATGCGTTACTCTTAATGTTTCTCATATGTTAAAAATACCACCAGTATTCTTAGGGCGTAATTTGCCTTTGAGGGGAACCCTTTACTGACTGGCTTCCTTGGTGAAAACAAGTATAGCTGAGAGCAGAGAGCTCAACTTTGGGACTAGCGCAAAACAAACTGGAGCACCAAATCCAAAAACAAAGGCACAAGAGTCCTAAACATAGTTCAGGGGGTCAACCCGGAGGTCGATAACACAACAGTCCACAGTTCAAAACATCAGGGGCTGACCCGGAGGTCGAGGGCACAACAGTCCACAGTTTAAAAGTTCAGTCCACAGTTTAAAAGTTCAGGGGGCCGACCATGCTGAAAGCAGCGGTGCTGACACAAGTCAGGAGGCTGACCATGGGTCCAATGGCGGCGACGAAGCAGATCAGGAGGCCAACCACGTGGAAAGTGACGGTGGTGAAATGGGCATGGCTGACGACCCTCGGACAGCTTGGCTGGCAGTCGACGGCGGCGTGGGCGTGTACAAAAACCCTCGGGTGGCTTAGCGGGTGATCGACGGTATGGACTAGACCTCTCAGGTGGCTTGGCGGGCAGGTGACAGCAGTATGGATGTAGACGAGGACCCTTGGGTGGCTTGGTGGGTTTCCGTGGACAGGCTGTCTTGGCAGGCGCCAGATACGGCCGCAGCTTGGCAGACATGGACGTTCCTTGGCAGGCGAGATGAGATTAGGCATGGCGACAACTTCTGACTGGGTTGGGGCAGGACCAGCAGGTGAGGGGTCAGACATGGCTCGTGCAGGTGGTGGTCGAGCCTCTGAAAATGTGTCAGGATGCTCAATGGCCTCAGCTGAGCTTCCAGCTGGCGTGACAGGATGCTCGACACACTCTCCTGAGTCGCAACAGGCACAGGACAAGCAGGTGCGGAGACCTCTTGCATGGACGAAGCAGGTGGTGGCAACCGCAGACGGCTGGGCGGGCTCTCCAGAGCGCCCAGCAAACACTGATGGTGGAGTGGAAGCCGCAGAGTGCTGGAGCGGTTCTCCTGAGCCTCCAATGGAAATGTGAGGTGGTTGGATGATCTTAGCTGACGCAAGAAGCTGCTGGCTCAATTCTCCAGAACCCCCAGTTGACACTGAAAGAGGCACAAACAGCCCAGCAACCCTCATGGGAACTGCAACAGGCTGTTTGGGGGGTCCAGAGCAAACTGAGTCCTCCAACTCAGCCTCTGAATCCAACCTGGCCTGGGTTTCAGTCCCACAGGGGCTCAGCTGAGTCTCACGGCAAGCATCACCAGTGCAAACAGTCTTTAAGGCCCCAAAAGGGTGACAGGGGAGCCAGTTCTTTCAACTGGTTTGTAGTTTGTTCTGAAGTTTCAGAACCTAAAACATTTTCCACCTGATTATTCCTGAAAACATTGTCTGTTAGTTCATAACTTGGCTTTGAATCCAGAAATGAATTGTCCCTGGCAAAACAAGAAATGTTACGTCTATTAGGTCAATATATATCAATATATATATTGATATATATTGACCTAATCTATATATATATATATATAATATATATATATATATACACAAACTGGCAGCAGGAATATTGCACATAAAAACCACATAAAAACAAAAGTCTGCTTACTAAAACATAGCATGGACATACAAGCACAAATTACCTTTTCATTCCTATCCAGTCTTACATAATAACGACATAGTGAAAACACTAATTAACCACGTCACATTGCTGCATTAATTAGGTAGATATAGGGTGAAGAGCAGTGAGCTATGAAAGTTGCATTGACATGTACACAGACAAACCAAAGTTTTTCATGTATGTTGGAAGAACTAGGGTAGTGAATATACATCTAAATCATTTTTATTCACACACATCAAGCCAAAGCACTTGTGCATATGCTTCAGGCTGTTACTGCTGCAAAGCTAAGGACAGCTAAATTCAGAATTAACACTAGACTTTTATTATCAAAGTATGACATGCCTTCTTCCTGACCCGGGCCCTCTAACACTGCCAGCATGTTAAAACAAATAGAAACCAATTTTATTCTCTGAGGCTATATTGCTTCAGTGTGTTTTTAACATCCTCTCTGTCTGTTCACGACACTCCTCTGCTTTGTAATTTTGTTAAAAGCATTGGACCGGCACAGTACATATGTCGCCTTCATTGACTTGGCACTCTGCCCTTCTTTGCCTCTGTGAGGCAAAATTAAGTTAACACTACAATCGTCCACAGACCTTCAATGTGTTGCATTTTGTGTGATCAAATGTAAGTACCCTATTAGCGTCAGCATCCACATCCACAGTGACAGTGTGCACATGTTAAAACAGGTTTATCTTAATGAGCCCAAACTCCAGACTAGAACTGTTCAGTGTACAAGGCTATGAAATAAAAACACTATTACTACTGAGAAGCAAGCCGTGTCATGAAAAACTGAGGCATCTAATAGTTCTTATCATTTTCCTTGAATGAGCAGAGTGGGAACTGGGTCCAGGAGCCTTTACTGAGTGAAACAAGCTGAAGAGATGGATTATTTTAATTTGTGAGGCAACGCTGCATGTTCACATGAATACTGGATTGTGTGCTCTTATGGTATAGCCAATGCAATAAAGGCCATCATCATAAATCATGATGCTTCCCTTTGGATAAAGTAAATATTTTATAGCACACAAAGGGGCCTTACCTTTGATGTGATTAAAACTACAACGAGGAATTAAGCCTGCCATCCACCAGGAGAATAATAAAAGATAGACATCACCCTGTTCAGTTCATCTGGACGTAGCGTTTTCAGTGGGAGAAACGTTTCGTCAAACGCTACGTCCAGGTGAACAGAATCAACTTTTTGGGTTTACTTGCCTGGATGATTGAGCATGCATCAATATGTTTTTTTGTTGTTGTTTTTTAAATCACACACACACATAACTCTTTGAGAACATCGGAACTGTACGTTTCACCAAATGATTCAGACAAATTGCATCATGGAGTTACACTGTGCCTTTTAGATAGATGTGTAGTCTGCATTGCAACAAGAAAAAGCATCATTCCCTTTCACTTTTACTGCTTCACTTGCACAAAAGTATTTGCTAGCAGCTGTCTTTCTATCCAGCTGTTGCAATCCAGCTGTGAGAAAAGAGCAGGTGGAAATTGGTAACATGTTGTCGATAACTTGATAGCTGAAAGTTGTTAGCAGCCTGTGAGGATTTACAGATGTTGCTCAGAAACACACTGCAACCCAGTGTCTCTGTGATCATGAGTAAAGGTGTGCCTGTTACGCCTCATATGAAATGTCTTTGTCTGTTTGATAAGATGGCAGTTCTGCAAGTAAACAGCAAAACATGTTTTAGCACCAATGCACTGTGTGGGTTACTCAAGAAAAGTAATTAATTACATGTTATTTTCATAAAGGTTATGCAGTATGTTTCTTAATTACTACTACAGAACACATAAAATCGTTCTTTTGCTGTTTATGAACAACAACACAAAGCAAAGCTAAACCAGCTCAAAGAGACTTTGACTTCCACAGTGATTCTACTCTGAAAACACGAACAGGTACAAACGGAGGCTACAAGCCTGCTCATCACTGTGTTTGATACTTGCTGAAGATCAGGGTCTGCTCAGCACACACTCACCTGTACGCTGGGTTCTTGGCTAGCTTGTTTGCAAAAAACTACAAATTTGGGGTAAATTTGTAGTTTTACATTAACATGAACAAGGTACAATGTACTTGTATTATTGGGAGCATCTGAATGATTAGTAGAAACTACTTCATCCGCCTGTCATAGTGATATACAAAATACAGCTGTATAAATTCATCACGGCTCACGTGTGCTCATTCACTCAGTTGGTAAGGCCACAGACCTGTTAAACACAAAGAAAAGTAAGTCATCAAACAGAATATGATGACGAGTTTATGATGAGGCGAACTGAGGAGGAGAGGGACTAGTGCTGATAGGGCAAGACGGACATCGCTCCCGGATAAATGGATTATATAGGCTAGGTGTCATTGAAATATACAGCATACTTACAGTAAAACAGCCTTTATAAACCATTAAAATGCAACTCAAAACATTTCATACATTAGACAGATAGATAATACCATGCATCTATAAATGTTTCTCAGCTCTTGAATTATTTTCAATCAGTCATATTTGTTTTGAGTGATTGTTAATTGAATATTTTTAAATGTAGGTATTGACTTTCAGGCTTTTTATTTCATGTTTGGTAATTCTTTATGATCAAACAATACGAACAAGTAGTCTGATGTCTTGTATTAATTACGAGGGTATAATTTGAAATACACTAAGCTTATTTCAATTTTCCAAACACATTAAACACATAAGTTAAGTATCAGTATCATTGATCGCACACCACTAACACGAACTGAAATCAGCTGATTGTACCACAAGTGCACAGGAAGACGTTTGTAACAGTAACATAACCACTGAATTTAGTGGAGTAAAGCATTACTGAAAAATGTACACATGCTCTCTCAACACAATAGACTTCCAGCATCAAACAAGCTCTTGCTGAATTGAGTCCAACATCCATCGGTGTTGTTTCCTGAGCTAAATCTGTTTGGCTACTCACTCCTTTATTACTCACTCCACTCAAGCCTTTATTTAGCCCCAAATGGCCAACGGGCCTGCACAAAGGCCCAAAGCGTTTTGATTAGGAATCATGCAAAGCTACTTAAGCAGAGTCCAATAATAACATGGAGCAAAAAACAACACAACTGATATGTGTCTGTCTGTGTCTTGGAGAGTAAACATTGCGCATGTTTTATAATTAGGTAGTGTCAGCCCTGGTCTTACAAGTATAAGATCTCTTATACACAGAACACAAGCGTCTGTTCCTCAGTTAGAGACTGAGCTTCACAACTATTAGACTTTGTTTGGTGTTGGGGTTGCTGTAGCTCTGGTGGTAGAGCGGGTCACCTCCTCACCGGAAGGTCGGTAGTTCGATCCCAGGCTCCTCCAGTCATGCCAAACATCCTTGGGTAAGATACTAACCCCATGTTTGCCTAGTGGTGATGGTCAGAGAGCCTGGTGGCGCCAGTGTCCGGCAGCCTCGCCTCTGTCAGTGCGCCCCAGGTTACGCAAGTTACGTGCTATACAAATGCAGGCCATTTACCATTTGTTAGTTTACAGATATGAAAACATAAACCACCACATCTAACGCTCATATTAAGCCTCCACTAAGATTTGCATAGAATTTTTCTTAATTTGCACACTAAATAAGTGTGGGTGCAAAATTAGCATCTGCTTCAGGACACATGCGCAGCAGCAGCAGCAGCTCTCACCACAGTTTCCAGTCTGCTGAATTCCCCTGACCCCCACCTCTCTTTAGGAGGAAAGCATTAAAATTGCTGCAATAGAGAAGCCGGGCCAGCGATGCAAAAATGCAAAAAAAAAATTTATTACTACAGAAACTGAAACCTTACTGCCCAAGGTGGAAGTCAAAATATTCATAATGTGTAAAACGTAAAATAAAGTTTAAATATCGATCTGCATACATACAGTCATACTGAAGTGGTGAAATCCAAGAACAAGGAAATGCCATCAAATTCAAATTTTGGAATTAATTTGGCTAACCCATTAGTTAGTAAGTTAATTAGTTATAACATTGTTTTCTGTTATGACCTTAAATTGAATGCACTTTTAATATTGTAACATTTACCTTAATTATCTGTTTCCATTTTCCAGAACAGTCAGGCTGTTATTTGTGCGTACACAACTCTCTGAGGTCACTCAAATTCTCCAATTGAGGAACTATTAGAATGGACTGTTTTAGCACAGACTTATCTGTGTGCGAAAATGTATGCATTTATGCTTAAACGCTTTTGGGACTCAAGCTTCTTTCTCTTGTCTTACAGACACACTCACTACTGCTGCAATCAGAGATGTTCACAGCGTGGGCAGAGGGTACATCTCCAAGGAGCTGAGATAATACTGTGATCAACAATGTCAAACGTCACTGAACGACATTTTTCCTGACTGTGTCAAGCTTACTGATGGAAACTGGAATGAACTGGCTAATGTTTAACTTTGAATTTTTCCCATTGGTCTTTTTGTACAGCGTCCCTATAGAGAAAAACTAAATGTGAAAAATTGAGCAGGGTTAGTGTCATACTAATAAATGAATGTAACTAGCACGTCTCATTTGAATTAGACTATTCATTTAGAGGTAATAATATAGAATTGTGTCACAGTTATTACTTACTAAACTGATTTTAATAAAATTTTGACTTTCTTATATGAATTCTAAGTCCATTCACCGTTCAGCTTACCAGCAACAGAGTCTTGATTATCACTGCCATCTAGTGAGCAGCCATTTTACTGCCATTATTCTAAGTCAGTCTTCTCTGCTCCTTTATTTAATTAGAAAGCTTTTGCTTTAGGTTTTATTTCAGTTATTAATTATAAGAGCAATATTTATCTATGTTTTCCATTTATCTTTGTAAAGTATTTATTAATGAAATGTGCTATGCAACTCACATGCTGCTTTTCAGTGTTTACTTTAGCAGCTGAATGTCATTTGATGTTGGTAGAGCTGCGGCTGCGCTGTCAAACAATATCTATCAGGTGTCTATCAAGTGACAGAAGGAAAACGAAAATGAGTCCGAGCAAGGTGCTCCATTCTGACATGCTAAAAACTGAAAGGGACAGCATGTGTGCTCTCTTAGCTGTGCAGGAATTTTGATGAAACATAGGGAAATGGTGTTTTGCTTTAGTGTGATGTGAATAACAATATATGTTTACTGGTTCACAGCTGCTTAACTTCAACGCCCTAGCATCGTATGTCATGCTTGATCTGTGAGGAATACAGCAAACACTGTTTCAGTATGTCTGCACATACAGAATTAATTCATAGAAATGTCATAGAAACTGATGAACACATATCTTTTTGTGATGTAATGTGTTTAATAAACTAAATAATAAAATAAGCAATTCACACTATCAACGAGCATACTATTAAAATATTTTTAATGCATTTTAAAAAATGGATACAAGGAAACAAAAACTACTTTAAATTTATATTAAGGAAGAAAATCAGAGTTTTAGCTCAAGATCATTGTTTTCATACATACATAATTTCCTTAGGGATCAGTACTCTGATTCTGATTTTCTCTCTTTGTGGTTGGTTCTGGACTGTGGCGGGCGTGGTTAACGTCATGACGTATGTTGCTGCTACGTAAACCGTTCGGCGCAAAAATTCAAATGCTGGACAGGAAGAGTTTTGCTGCGTGTTCATTCAACTATACCAACAATATTACAACTTATAACAAAAATCTCCGTCGGATTTAAGACAATTCCAGGTACGCTGTGGGGTTAAAGCAACGCTTGTGATAAAGTTTTTATGTCTTAGTAAGCCTGCTAACACTAACTGTAAGGACATGTTCATACCGAAGTTAGCGTTGTTATGCTAAAATGCATGTAAAGTTAGCTTAGATAGGGTGAGCATGTAAGTGCGTTTGGGCAGTACATGTGCGTCTTCCGTGGTTATTTTTTACTAAAGTAGCTTGCCAAACATTTTGTGCTAAGATGACGTTTGTTTTCTGAAAATTGACTTTAATTTAATATATATAAGCTTTTCTGGTTTAATAATATTTCGTGGAGTTCCTTTGTTTATATGCGAGTAGCGTTCAAGCTAAGTTAAGCTGATGTAAATCCAGAATAAAGTCACTGGATATGAGTCTACAAAAGGAAGGATCCGCAGACTGTGCTGTGCTATACTAATAAATGGTGAACCCTTGAAATAAACAACGTTGTTTCGGTAGCAAACAGAGAAGATTGATGCGACCTTAACCACCATATCATTCTTGTATAACCAGAGCCAAAAGTAAAAGTGTGTCTGTCTTTTTCCTCCAGATTTCTTTGCGATCATCATACCACATTCTAGTCTCCTCATTCCCAGTAGTGATTTTTAAACTTGGCATAAACTTAGTTTTCCTTTGTAACCAATCAGCTTTAACAATACAAACAAAGCACTTTGTAAAAACAGCTGGTTCACAGTTATGTTAGCATCAAATATATGCCTCAATTCCTCATTCTGTGGGTTGTCTTGCCAAATTTCACCACTGATATCCATTATTTGAGTTGATTAAAGGAGTTTTTAACATGTAGATGTTCGTTTTGGCTCAGTTAACTACAAAAACCTTTGTTGTCTCTCTCTCCTGCTTCAAATTGATATATATTCAGAGCACTGAATTCTGTTCTTTAAGTAGTATTTCTTTCCAACCCTCTGTTCAGTCCAGACTTCTTTTCCTATCTCTAGCAAAGATGAGCGCATCCTCCACACCCATCTCCCGGGTACGACCAGGATGGATGTCATCCTCTTTGAAGGATAAGGGTCTATCCCCTGCAGGCAGCAGCACTCCACTGTTGTCAGCTTTCCCCGGCAACGATGATGAGCAGGAGCGACGTCAGCGCAGGAGGTCAAGAGTCATTGACCTTCAAGCTGCAAATGATTCCTCCTTCAATGACTCTGCATCTCACAGGTATGCTGTAGATAAAGGCTTAACATACCTTGTTTTGAGCATGTGACTAAAAGTCATTTGTAAAAACATTGTCTGCCATGGCTTTGACAAACAGTACTTGTCTGCTTGGCTACTTTGCATCATGAGCGCTCAAAAACAATCTCATTGTTCTAAGCAGCACTGTGGGAACTCCTGCTGCCGTGCCCAAGTTGTCAAATGCACAGATCTCAGAGCATTACTCCACATGCATAAAACTGTCCACTGAAAATGTAAGTATTTGTATGCGCATGCATTTTCCTCTTTTCTTTTTACAGTAAATGTCCTTTGCCTTTCTCTTTGATTGGTAGAATAAATATGAAGAACTAGAGGGCACATAAATGAATAAAGTGCTTTTTTTTAATATTCTTATCGGCAGAAAATCACCACCAAAAATGCATTTGGTCTGCATCTGATTGATTACATGGCTGATATTCTCAAACAAAAGGATTCGGAGCTCACAAACTTCAAGGTATGAGTTTGTTTATGAGTAACACATTGTTTCAGTCATAGTTTTGGTTTTCTAAAAGTCTTTGAACTGATTGAAACATTTGAATCAAGCATTATGATAAAAAATTTTCTTGGTGTTGGAGTAACTGCGGGGGTATTGTAGTGTTATTACTTCAAAATATAAAGGGTCCTATAAAAGGTGATGTTGTACACTGTGAAATATGTATTTGTTATTTCGTTTTGCAAGCAGTGTCCTTCAATATTCACACCTTTTCATCCTAAAGGTGGCAGCTGGCACTCTGGATGCCAGTACGAAAATCTACGCTGTGAGGGTGGATGCTGTTCATGCCGATGCCTACAGAGTTCTGGGTGGTCTGGGTGCTGAAACCAAACCTGGAGAGGGTGAGAGTCTCAGTATTGTAGTTGGATTTTCTTTTAACCACACTTGAGCTTTCTGGCTTTTTCTAACACAATTTTAAAGTTGTTTAATCCACCTTGCTGCACTATTGAACATGTTCTGCTTTTGTTTGAATTCTTTGTGCATACACAGGCCACGGTGCAAAAGAGGAAGACGGAGATGATGCAGGACTTGCAGGAGGTGAAGTCACTGCCAAGCAGCCAAAGAAGAAAAGGCCTCCCAAGAAGACAGTAGAGCAGAACCTGAGCAATATCAACAGTGCAGAGTCTGAGAGGAGATGTGAGGTATGTAGAGGTTTTAGCGAAGTAACTAAAACAGTGTGCACCTCAGTTCTGAAATTATTTTTAAAAAATAAACAGAAGTATCATTCCGGGCTTCTGGACCACTATGCCAATTTTTCAACATGGCTTCACTGTAGATTAGACAGTGACTAATCATGGGAAATATTCCTGCTTATTGCTTATGTCATGCAGCAATAATAGTATTTTGCTATCATTGTATGTATAGATCCAGGAATTCAGCATTTGGGTTAAATAAGAATGAATAAAAAACAACCTTTGTTTACACTGTTGTTCTGCAAGATCTCGGCTCAGTAATGCACACAAATAAACATTTAGAGGTTGTTTGTTTTGTTTTCATTTAAGAAGGGGGACCAGAGGGTGTGTTCCAACTATAGGGGAATCACACTCCTCAGCCTCCCTGGGAAGGTCTATGCCAGGGTGCTTGAAAGGAGATTTTGTCCGTTAGTCGAACCTCGGATACAGGAGGAACAATGCGGTTTTCGTCCCGGCCGTGGAACACTGGACCAGCTCTTTATCCTCTCAAGGATACTTGAGGGTGCATGGGAGTTTGCCCAACCAGTCTACATGTGTTTTGTGGACTTGGAGAAGGCATTTGACCGTCCCTCGGGGTGTCCTTTGGGGGGTGCTCTGGGAGTACGGGGTGTCTGGCCCATTGCTACGGGCCATTCGATCCTTGCACAACCATTGCAAGAGTTTGGTCCGCATAGCTGGCAATAAGTCGGATTCGTTCCAGGTGGGTGATGGGCTCCGCCAG
>VURO01044645.1:0-12384 GCA_015108175.1 Pelvicachromis taeniatus | reverse complement strand
GTTGTGGTGAAGAGAGAGCTGAGTGTAAAAGCGAAGCTCTCGATTTACCGGTCGATCTACATCCCTACCCTCACCTATGGTCACGAGCTGTGGGTAGTGACCGAAAGAACGAGATCGCGGATACAAGCGGCGGAAATGGGCTTCCTCCGAAGGGTGGCCGGACTCTCCCTTAGGGATAGGGTGAGAAGTTCGGCCATCCGGAGGAGCTCAGAGTAGAGCCGCTACTCCTCCGCATCGAAAGGAGCCAGTTAAGGTGGTTTGGGCATCTGATAAGGATGCCTCCTGGGCGCCTCCTGGGTGAGGTGTTCCGGGCATGTCCCACCGGGAGGAGGCCCCGGGGCAGACCCAGGACACGCTGGAGAGATTATATCTCTCGGCTGGCCTGGGAACGCCTTGGTGTTCCCCCGGATGAGCTGGAGGAGGTGGCTGGGGAGAGGGAGGTCTGGGCTTCTCTGCTTGGGCTGCTGCCCCCGCGACCCGGCCCCGGATAAGCGGCAGAAAATGGATGGATGGATGGATGGAACTTTAATTATCTATGTAAAGACACTGAGTATGGCAACTGTTTCCATGGAGACCAGCTAGCGCTGATCTAATATTTACTAATAAACTTAAAAAAAAAAAAAAATTATCTCTAACATTGATACCAATGCAATTGTGATTTAAAAAAAAAATATATATAAATAGCAACAAAAAATAAAAATAGATGCAGCTTACTGGTAAGTTGTTATAGTGAGCTATTTTTAGAACAGGCCTGCGGGCTGCTCATGTGGTCCTTGCGAGCTACCTGGTGCCCATGGGCACCATGTTGGTGACCCCTGATCTAATTTATCTGTAGTTAATTTTTAAATCATTTTTAACATCCTGAACATTAGAAAATTTATATTTACAGACAGTTTGAATAGTTTTAACTATATGTGCAAGACCAAACGGTTTGGAGCTGAGAGGGATGATGTTTGGGGTTTAACAGATTTTAAGAAAATGCATCGTTCAACATTTAACACGAGGAGACAGTTTAAAACAGCGGCTTTTAAGATCAGCGGGTCTCGTGGGAATGTAGATCTGTGATGTGGGTGTGGTGAAAATAAATAAATGTGACCAACTGAAAGCATATATATGAGAAATGACATGACCTAAACTTGAACCTTGTGGTGCACCACAGGTAAAGAGCTGTAGATGACAGGAAGTTGCATATTCTTATTAGACAGGGTTTTTTTTTCTTCTAAAAGATAAAAATGAAACCAACCAAGAGGTTTGTACCTGATCCCAATTCATCTATTAAAATCCTGTAATCTGTTGTATCGAAAACTGCTCTTATGTCTAAAAAGATAGTGGCTTTCTGTCCCTTTTATGCTGTTTTAAGAGAAGGTGTTTTCTGTACTGTGTAGAGCTCTATAACCCGATTGAAATTTCTCCAAACTGCCATTTGGACACACAAATGCTAAGGTGGGTTGAAACCACTGTTTCTGAAACTTTTGAAGGATGAAGAACTGAAGGATTGTGTGGCATCTAACAATTAACATCACTGAGACTGCTTAAAACAGCACCTAGGGCTTTAGGATCACCAGGTTTCATGGATATATCCTAATGTCGTTGGTGTTGCAACTAAAGAAGAAGTAATAAGTAAATGTGGCAATTAAACTTAATAAATGTGACCAGCTGGAAGCATAAAAACTAGGGGAGGGACTCGATTAAAAAAAAATCAATCTAATCCAATCTAAGAGGCTTTGTAATTAATTCATTTCGATTAATTGTATTTAATGAAAAAGAAAATTGGTGCTTCACCTTTAAACTCTGAGTAACCTTAGGCAAAATTATTTTGTACATTAGGCTAAAGCAGTGTGATCATTGAACATTTTAGTGCAAACAATAACAAACCCTTTGGACTCACAATACCTCCATGCTTATTTACTGTCCCAAAAAAGTTGATTGTGTTCATCTGGACGTAGCGTTGTCAGTGGTAGAAACGTTTCGTCACTCATCCAAGTAACTTCTTCAGTCTCAGCTGCAGGTTTCTCCAACCTTATAAACAGTACTTTGCATAATGACTGAAACTAGCACAACTGAAGGAACAATGGGATGGCATCCCTGTCCAGGATGTGTACATCCTCATCATTGAAAGAGTGTCCACTGGCCTGTAGGTGTGAATAGACTGCAGAGTCCTGGCCTGATGAGGTGGCTCTTCTGTGTTGTGATGTGTTTTTGGGATTTACTTACCTGGATGATTGAGCGTGCGTTAAGACTTATTTTGTTTTACCAGCTCTGATGGAGTTAAAATGACTACAAGCTAGTCATTTTAAACTGTTTTTACCGTTTGTCTAAAACGGTAAAAACAGCCTCTTGATTCTTTAGTAGACGAGAAACCATATCCAGCGTTGACTTCCACCGTGTGGAAACATCCTGTGTGGGTGGCTCTTTCTGTTGCCCCAGTCTTGTTTGCTCCTGGTTTAGTTCCTCCAAAACAGCAGGGCTGTGTTTAAAGTGACCCACTATCTTGCATTTTGATAATGTGTCACTAAACCCACTATCAGCAAGACAAACAGTCATAAAGCTGTTGAATTTTACGTGAAATAGTCTTTCACGTAAAAGACTATTTTTACGTGAAAGACGTAAAAATAGTCTTTCACGTAAAGTGTCCAACTGACACTTTCCAACAGTTAGTGTCACTTTCCAACTGACACTAACTGTCGCACATTTTCGAACCCCCTATTTTCTACCACTGACACTGGTCTACAGTCCAGAGCAATCCATTTTGCGAGAGAATTTGTAAGTTTGTCCGATGTTGACTTACTAATTTTGGTCCTGAAGCCAGGCATTTCATCAAGTTTGGGCTGCTGACACTTTTTGTTGGTACTGGGACTGCTAGCGCTAACAGCTCCCACAGTTTCTGTGCTCGCTGCAACATGTTTTGTAGATGTAAGCTCCTTTTTGCACAGTTTGCACAAAACCACACTTTTATTAAGGCTTCCGTCATGTAGTTTTTCTTCGGATTCTTCAATTTTTGTAGCTCTGATGTGTGCATCAGTGTAATCGGTATACCAGGAAATTGTGCATTGACAAAAGTTCCCCTTTTGCTTGGAATGCAAAGTGCAATAAAAATGCGTTATTATTTTTTTTTTCAAATTCACACAAACTCAACCACAATATATTTAAAAAGCAATGTATAAAGAGTGGTTAATAATCGCTAAAACAGTGGTTTGTGAAGAAAAATATTTAACATTTATCTGCCATCCAATAATAGAAACACTTTTGTCTTTTAATACTGGTACTTTGCATAATGCACTGAAAGAACAAGTTCTAGGTTCATAAATAGAAAATTACTCCACACCTAAAAATTTAATCTTGTGGTAAAGCACAGAAAATATAAAGTGCAGATTATGGAGAACAACCTTTTTAAAAAGATAAACTCTCAACTTAAGCACTAGCAGGTCATCTTCTGTATAATCCAGCTGATTTTTTTTTTTCTTCTTCTTCTTTTGTTTTTAACTTCAAATCACACTTAAATCATGGGTAGATCACTCAGCTTTTACAGGCTCAACATGATTTGGCATTTTAGAAAGGGTGTGCATGAAATTGCAAATTAGCCGACTCAGCAGTTGACAGTTAGTTTCTGTGAAGTGAGATCCCAAAAGCAGAAATCACAAACAGTTTTGCAAACCTTAAAAAAAAAAACATTTAAAGCTGTTTCCTGAAATTTGAAGCAGGAAAACTGTGTTCTGCTTTGAATCACAGACTGATATCATCTGACAAATACTTCCTTTCTTTTTATAAATGATTGCGAGATTGTCTCCAACAGTGTGCTGACTATGTGCTGCTCTAAGAGTTGCTTTTGTGTTTTTTTTTAAAGCACGGATTTAATGTCTGTAAGAGGCCGAGGCTACTTATTGTTCTGTTGCTTTTATACTTTGGCCTGTTAGCTCTTCTGATTACGAAGATGTGGAAGTCACGTGACTATGTTTGCTGATACTTGTGTGGCTTGATTTGTATGTTTGTAGTTGTATTAAAACCTTTCAAGGTGGTATAAAGGTGAATGTACTGCCAAACATGTCCTACTCTAAGCAGCCACACAAGCCTAGAGAGCAGTTGGCAATAATCTGGCAACTGAGAAGTTGCTAGGGAAAAATGTGTGTTTTCTCAGAGGGTAGTCTTGCTGAGTGTTTGAAGACAAGTCTGTGTACAAACCACTCACCTGCCTGTTGGTTAATATTTTATTTTTATTTTTTTTACGCTAACAATGGTTGTCACCTTACACCGAATCTTAATAATAGTAATACTTTGATCCCAAATGCGAGTAAAACTCTTGCTCTGACCAGCACAACCATCATCACCTTCTTGCTGTATTTTCCATGCCAGAACAGCTTTTTTACTTACTTACTTACAGCTAGCGGGACAGAAAAAATCTTTGAGGGAAGACTGAGTTTGAGTTTTTCAGTCACATTGCTCCTAATCTGCTCCCAGTTCTCATAGTGTTTTTCTGCTTGCGGTGCAATTCGAGTTTGACTTGTTTACATCCTTTGGAGCAAGCCGTCGTATTTGTGGCGATTTGGCTGGTTGTGCACCACTCGATTTTTTTTGTTTTTGTTTTTTTGTAACCTGCCGTGTCACGTGCGGCCAATGCAGCTTGGTTGAATACATGAGTGCGCGATTGTGTCGGTTTTTATTGTATTCCAGTACAGGCACTAAGGTATGTACGTTGTACATATATACAGAGGGAGATGTTTAACCGTTTGAAAACTTGTCACTCTTTTTGTAGGATATTTATGGCTAAAAATCAATGAGACTTCAGTCTCTTTATTTGCAGCTTCAGTGCTGCTTTTAACAGTTTAAAAATATTCTTTATACGTCTTTGTCTTATAAATCTTTATCTTTGTTCCTTTGATAATGTCTAAGTGAAGCAGGGTCTGTCACTTATCGTGCAATAGAAGAGTGAAGCGATGCATCAGTCACCCTCTTTCATGTGACTCTTGCACAGAGCCTGAAACAGGAAGTCTGGTTTAGCAGAGACGGCTGATAATCACCATTGTGATATCTGTTATTTCTGAGCAGAGAAAGCCTGCCCGTGTTGCTCAATTGTACGTCCCTGTCTCCACAACACCAAACCCCAAGTTGCCTTTGATGCAGCCATTCAGTGTGGAAACTGAGGATTGTGGATAACTGTCAGAGCTGTAAAACCATCAGTCTGTTTTTTTTGGTTACATTAAAATAGTTTGAAGAATCTTACAGGTGGCTGGATCAGACACTACTTCGGTCCAAGTCTCACAAACTGAAGTCGGACTAAAATCTGTGTCAGGCTTGTCTCGCTGCCTGTGACCTCACTTCAGTTGTTTATTTAGCGTCCTGTGACTCATGCATACGTTTTTTTTCCCACAAAGAGGCCAGCAAAGAGCAAGCAAGACGGTACTAAAACAACATCCAGCTCTGCAGGACAAGAGAGGAAGTTTAGAAGGGTTCAAAGATCAGTGGCATGAATGTGTTAGACTGTAATTTATGATTTTGGGGCATGTTCACAATAAATGTTACTACCGCTGCAGGGCTTGGATAAAATCTTTTTAATTAGGGACATTTGAATAATTAATTCAGTGAAATTAAAATTTAATAGGGATGCAGCAATTGTGAAATTCTGGGCCGATACATGTTTGTTGTTTTTTCTTATGTGTGTATGTTGTGCTCTTTGCGTTAGGGGAAGCAAAAGAAAAACCTTTAGCTGAGCACATATTCAGGCTTACGAATTTAAGAAACTTGACTGATACAGATGTTCGGCTGACACAGGGATCCATCCTGTTTGCTCGAAGGTGCCTTCTGTGCTAAGACCAGTATAAGTATTTACATGATATATAAGTGTCATGATGTCAAATAAGGTATTTTAACAAACAAAGCCACTTTCCAAACTGTGCAAGAAAACCTTTTTAGCTAGGAGTGGAAATAGTCGTTTCACTACTTGAGGCAAAAACACCAGTGGAGTAAAACCAGGCTGCAAACGATGTGAAAACGAAAAGGCACGACTCAGCGGAGGACCGCCGGGGCACTCCCTGGTTGTACTCCAAATGATGCGAAAAGCAAACAGAGGATTCAAATTACTGATACAGATGGTAACAAGAATAATAATAATTAAAAAAATAAAAGCTCAACCCAAGATAAAACATCTCAGGTATAAAATATTTTCCAATTTCAGTGTTATTATGTGACAAACAACTAATTCAAAAGTCCTTCTGCACGCTCAAATAGTGTGATGGAGTTGCATTTAATTGCTTTTTGTGGTATTTTATGTGATAACCTTGTACCCCTTCAGCAGCTACACATTATTGAGTATTATTAAAGTGTTAAACAAGTATGTTATATTTATATATGCTATATTTCAAAGACATGCACTTAGTTGGGGATAGGTTAATTGGAAACTCTAAATTGCCCATAGGTGTGAATGCGGGAGTGACTGTGAGTGCGAATGGTTATCTGTGTGTTAGCCCTGCGACAGACTGGCGACCTGTCCAGGGTGTATCCCGCCTTTAGTCCCAAGACAGCTGGGATAGGCTCCAGCGCCCCCCGCCACCCTGAAAAGGATAAGTAGAAGTGAATGGATGGATATGTCTACTTAAGAAATTGGCTAGTTTTATCAGTACTGCTGCTCTATAATGTTGCTGTTGCTGCAAAAATAGATTCATACTTTGAATTATGTAGTGTGTCATCGGTGACAGCGGCTCATTGGAAAAGAATGATGAGAAATGTCCTTTGTTTTGTTTACCTTAATAAAGGATGCTTTCTGCATCCTTTATGCTTTCTGCATCCATCTCAGTAACTCAGTTACTGAGTTCATAACCTAAAACCAAAAAAAAATCATGATGTAATTTTAAGGTGCAGATTTTCCCCCTTTTTATTAATACAGTGGCACTGAAAGCTTCAGATTTATTAACTGATGACCTAAAAATGATGAAAGTAGTACCGTATATCTGCTAGTAGTGGCCTGTCTCTTATTGACACCCGTTTGTAATAAAAGCCAGGTATGAGAATATGTCACGACAAATAGACGCTGGTATCCAATAGACGCCGGTCTCCTTTAAGCGCCGGTCATTTTGCCCTTTAGTCTCCACTGATAATTTCGTTAAATCCTGAAATGTTCATCCGCTGTTGTTGCCTACGTTTTGTGGCCGTAAATACAGTACCATACTGTATTTTACTGCCACATGAACTCCATTTACCCATCTCCATTCCGTCTGAGAAGGGAATAAGAGCCTTTCTCCCAACAACCGCCGGTCTCTTTTAAACGCCGGGCCGTCCCACTAATTTTTTGAATAAACGCCGGGGCTACTATTGGAAGATATACAGTATTTGAAAAAATGTAAAACTAGCTAAAACCTTATTGAGAACTTGGAAAACTATCTAAAAATAAAAACGCAGACTTCCTGGATTACATTTCTGCTGGCCGTTGTGTTGGTTTATCCCTGACCCCTTGCTGCTTTGTGTGCTTACACTTGTTGTTTTGTGTTCATAAACAGCCACAAGACCCACGTCTGCGATCGACATACACGCCGATCCTGAGGTGGTAGTACAGAACGGTACCACGGGGGTCCTTCGATGCACCTTTAAGTCCAGCGAAGTGGTCAGCTCGGTCACCTCGGTGACCTGGTACTTTCTGTCGAGTAATCCCGAGAGTCAGTTCCACAAATCTCCATACGTGGTAAGTCCCCGCTGGTTGTGTCCGCTCTGGGAAGATTTCCCACAGTTTCAGGATGTTTTCCTGCGATTGTTTTATCTGTCCTGACACAAGAAGAAAGGATTCAGCTGTTCCCCGAGGGATGGGTGAGCGCACATTGTTATGATTCGGTTTCAGTAGGCTTTCAGTTTCAGCGCCAGCCTTTTTATTTATACATCAGGTACAGTTTGTGTATTTCTTTATACTCTCTCCATCTACTGTGGTTACATGTCTACATATTTGTTTTTATCTAATTTTTCCGTTTGCTTTCATCTGTTTATTCTGCACTGCTATCTTGCTTGAACATCGTAATTGGATCCCATGGCATGCTTTCGTTTTTCTCTTTAGTTCTTATAGCTATTTGTCGACCTAAATCTCCTCGTAGACTTTGGTTTTCAGCTGCACATTTTTCCTACAGTGTTATTTATCACTGCTGATAACTGACTTGAGATAACTTGTGGTTATTAGCACGGATTTATTAGTGTATATTCCTCTAAAACTCTTAAGCATCTAAAAAACAAAAAGAGGGACGTCTGTGTGGATCATGTCCTATCTACAAAGGCTTTTTGTTTACAGTCCAGTCAGGCTGGGCGGGGCCTGTCTGCTGTGATCTGACTCATGCATATATAATGACATAGCCGAAGGGCCTTTAATTTGCAGAGCAGTCATGGCAGAACACATACACGCAGTCTACACTTGGAGCGTGTTGTAATGTCGAGCAGTGTATCTTAAAGCATCAATCTCTCTGATGTTTCAGACCCATCGTTTGCAGTCTAAATACTTCTCTTCCTACAGAAATGGTGCTTGTCCAGAACAATACCAGAAACTAAGATGAAGGAAAGCTGCTCAGTGAAGGAAAAGGGCTGTGCAGCAGTCTTTCTAGTACCTCAGATATTCTGTGATTAATCTAAATGTCAAAATTGTCCAACGCACTAAGCAACTGTTGTCATTAGAGATAGCAGGATACCAGAAATTTGTAGTTGGTGCATGCGTTTCAAATTCCACGCATTTCAGTACAAGAGAAAACTAATCAAGAGTGACCTACTTTCCTGTAAACATCTGCAGAGCCGTCTTTGAGCTGCCTAGACAGGTTTGAGATGTTCCCTCCTTTTGTTTAAGACGCTGTGCAGTGAAAGAGGTCCAGAGTTGGCTTGAGACCCAAACTTCACATTAGAGAGCAGATAGGAAAACAAAGGGGACGCGAGGGAAACAGTCCAGGGCCGACTCAAACCTTGGCATCAACCAATAAGATTTTAAATTTGATTAGGCTGCATTGGATTTGGCTTTCTGTGATTTATAAAAACAAAATTGTTGGGATAACATGATCATTTTGTTGCATTCATTTTGGCTACAAAGTTAAAGGAGAGCCTTTAATCATCGACATCCATCCGTTACTGCCAAATGACGCATTACTAACCATTTTCTGACCCTTAAAAACATCTGAAATGAGCTGCAAGACAAATTGAAGCTTCATAATGACAGTAACACAGCTTTTACCGTTACTGACAAATAATTACATTTTTAAGTTATTTAGTAGTATTACATTTATAGGACTAAATGAACTAAACCTGTTGACTAATAAAACAGAATAAGTCTGTTAGCATATTTAATCATTCTTTATAGTTTGATAACAAAATGAAAGCTACTTGAAGTACAATCTGAGAGAATTCTTTATTTAGTGTTGTGTTAATTTTTGAAGGTAGAGAAAAAACCTCAGCCATAATAAAAAAAAAAATAAATAAAAAAAAAGGAAAACTGCAAAACAAAATCTGGGACTCCAGTAAAGAAGAAAATCTAGTTGAGTTGTGGCAACACAAGCCTTGTTTTTGTGTGATGTGTCATGTCATTGTGACTGAGCCAAGGCCAAGGACCACAGAAACAAGTGGCAGAGGAAAAACTGCCGTCTATGTAGTAGTAGTTGTAGTTGCTGTTGTTGTTGTGGCAGCAGGAGTAGATTCAGTAAGTTCAGTATAATCATACAATTCACATACATGATGCTTGATGTCCTGTTCTCATTTATTAGTTCCACGTAGCAGAGTGTGGCTGCAGTGAAGACTGTAGCCACACAGTGTAGGTGTCTTATGTCAGCTGTTGTTCCTGTATACAGGAAACCAGTTTTGTATGAGAATTATTTCTTTGAGCCACGTGTGTAATTTCTGTAAGGATGATAAACCTCTTTGTTTACTAAATTATGGAACTATTTATGTATTAGGGTTAGGGTTAGGTGACTAAAATCAGGTAATTTTAGCCTGCTGCTGGGTGGTTGCTAGAGAATATGGCATATATAGATGAGAACCTTCAGGGGTCTGAGATGTCCCCATTTATACAGATTATACATGAGTACATTTTCACCAGAATTTCCTTCCTTTTTGTAGATTTTCTACTATTCGGCTGGGAAAGGATTCCCCGGACCAGATGAGTTCAAAGACCGAGTGCAGTTCATTGGCGACATCAACAAGAGGGACGTCTCGATACAGCTGAGCCCGACTCATTTCAGCGACAACGGCACGTATTTCTGTGACGTGAAGAACCCGCCAGACGTGAAGGGGACGCAGGCTCGAATCGAGCTCAGGGTCGTGCTGAAAGGTGAGTTTTTGTCAGCTTAAGTTGACATGGATGCAACAAAGTTAAAGGTTGGAAATGTAGAAAATTTATAAAAACAAAAATCAGTGACAGATTGAGTTAGTGTGGCTGGGAAAGATGTCTTTTTAAATGCCTCCTGCTACTCTGCGGCCTTGGCCAGACACTCGTCAGTTGTTTTCACCCACTCAGCAGGGCTCTGCTCACACACATGCTGATTGGATGGCGAGAAAACACAGTGTAGCACCGCGTGAGCCTCGGCACACCATCGGTTGTGTTTCCAGGCAAAGAGGAGACTTTTCTCTGTTTCACTAGCTGATCAAACATGATGGACTGGATCGCAGCCATCATAACCACAGTGTGTCGATTGCACCACCTGTAACAAGTTAAATCCTGGATTACTTCATGGTTTATCTAGGAACATGCTTTTATACTACTTGCAGACCAAACAGGTTTAACTGCAAACTTTCTTTGAATATCTGTAAACATTAGATCTATATCTCCCAAAATCAAAAGATAAACATGAAAGACTGTGAAGAATAAAAGTGCCGATTAGTTTAAAAAAAACAAACAAACAACAGTGTAAAATTATTTCCTGAGGGCCAAAACTCGTGTTTGGTGCCAAGCTCGTTAGAGATTTATTCATGCCATCCTTTTACAGTGAAAGGACGTTACCTTTGGTATTTCATGAATGCAGGTTTCCACTTGCATTGGCATTTTTATGCATTGCAAAAACAGGCACACACATACTGTTTGTATATGTTGTGTGAGTGAAAGGCTAAACCTGTTCACTGATTTGTAAAGTTGCAATTGCCACTCAAGAATGACAAATGCAATCATTTTGTGTCTTCACCCCATAATTTACCGTGTTTTGAGGCCCTTCACGTAACTTTAAATCACGCCAGGAGTGTTTTAGCATGTGGTCTGCATGGCGTCTTTTATGGTCTGCTCGAATCACAGAATTTTGACCACAAGAATTGTGATTCCATCACTGAGTGGGTGTGACCACTCTGTTCCTCGCCAGGGAGATGGTATTTGGGTAACTGGGCAGCAAACATAATACAAATATCCCCAAAAACACCAACACGTCCACGGCCTGATTGTCTGCTCTGTCTAATAAACTGCATGTTCCTCAGCATATCTCTGAATCTTGTTCTGACTGGTTCGCTGCATTATCTATTATCTTTGCCACATCAATGGGCCAATTCCTGTAAAAGAAAAACAAAAGGAAAAGAAAAGAAACTATGAAAAGTTGTAGGAGAAGTCGATTAGACGTACATTTTTATGATTTAAAAATATCACAACAGTACATTTACATACACAGCTGAGGCCATAAATGACTCCATTTGGTCACTTAAAGGTGAAATTAATTAAAGGTACAAAATAATGACATGGAATATCATCAGTTAATGAGAAAAAAACTAATAAAGCTATTCAAGCCAAACGGGAAGACCACTGTATAACCGCTGTTTGTGTTCAGTCAGCCGGAGACCACATGTGCATGTGACGGCTTGTCGGCTTCACATGTGGCTTCTTGAGGTTTTTCTTTGTACCACACATCTGTATCTAGGAAGCAATAGAGTCTAAATAGAGCATGTGTCTTAAACTCGAGTATGTTTTAACCGTAGTTTCTTTTGGCTCTCACAATGAGCTGCCTTGGTATTGTTCCAGCTTCTGTTGCTCAGTTTTCAGCGATACGCTCAGCTGTGTTCTTGGCTTCCAGGCCCAGGGGTTCAAGGTTTGTGCTTTATTTATGGTAGCATAACTATATTTATACATGATGGAGGATCCGAGGGGACCATGTGCCCAATATCGTATTGTTTTTTTTATATATATATATATATATATATATATATATATATATATATATATATATATATAGGATGAGATGTTAGGTGTGACTGGGCATGTCTGGAATATTATGACTGTATGGACCGACCTTGAATGTTCTTTGTTGTTGTTGTTTTTTTTCAGAGCCTTATTCGCGGAACAACACTGCGGTTATAGTTGCAGGTGCTTTATTGGTGCTTGTGCTCATTGCTTTGGCGGCCTACATTGTCATAAGGGTGCTTCACAACCGCCATGATTACAAAGGGTAAGTGAGCCATTCAACTTTCCGC
>VURO01044642.1:0-13904 GCA_015108175.1 Pelvicachromis taeniatus | reverse complement strand
TTTTAAAAGCTGTGAAAGTACAGAAAAAAAATCTTAAACTGTTGCATGAGTAAGTATTTCCCTGAGTGAAGAGGGGAAAACTCCGATTTGACAACAGCACCAGGTTAAATGAAGGAAGCAACTAGAAAACTGCATTTTATGTTCTGTCATGTTCACCTTTTGCAGTGGTGGATGTTTATATTAGTCGTGGTCGAAGTTTAAAAAGTTTATATAATGAGATCAGTGTATGCATAAGTAGCTCTGCAAACCAAAAGCTCAGATTACTACCCAATTACTACACTTCACACAGTTAATTTCTGCTTTTGGATCCGTGTGACGCAACAGAGAGTCTATATCCCTAATATGGTCATCTAAACCACAGAAGCCCCACCCACCTGCTGTTTAAACCTTCTGTTTGTGAGGAGTAACAAATCAGAAGAAAACTTTCTTAAAGGGGGAGGAGCTCAAATGGCTTGTTTCAGACAGAGGATGCGCTGAAGGGGTGTGAAATAAGATAAATAAGGATTATTTTGAACCGGGACTCATGCAAAGCCCAAGTATAAAGATAAAGAGCTGGAAATTATCAGAATAGATCCAAATCTTTCTTCTTCTGTGGTGGTTTAATGACACGGACCTGTAGCTTGCATCTTCTGTTCTGCTTTGGGATACCGCCAAAGATGTGCTGTGGTGACTCCTCTGGAATTAAGGGAGCAGCTGAAAATTTGGATGAAACATGGCTATTTGAGGCTCATGAAAATGTGTTTAGCTTTGCTGGAGTGTGTAAAAGGTACACCTGAAGATCATGGGGAAAAAAACAAATCGGTTTAACCCAAGGGGAGCATGAATGTGTACTAAAAACTGTTGTTATTTTGTCTATCAAACAGCTGGAGTCAGTAGGAGTCATCCACTGGGGAACACGAATAGAATAACAAAATACCTTCTTATGTTGGGATAAACAAGAAAGTTTAAAATGAAATTACATGTTATTATGTAAAAACTGCAGCAAATATGTGTCTCATGCTTGGTCATAGCAACACTGGCTATAAGGATGAGTAAATCAAAGGGTGCTGCCCTTCTGCTGTCGGAGCCTCCAGAGTCTGATTGATCATTGAATCTCTTGAATGGACTTTAAATAGCAGCCGCTGCCACTGTTGCTCACTGCTGAATGAAATGACATCCATGTCCTATGATCCCCATGTCTGAATGGGAGAGCTTATTAGGAGGAGGGTAGAGATGAAGTCCAGCACCTATCGGGCTTCACTTATGTTAACGTCATCAATCAGGCAGAGCTATCAACTTAAAATATCAGCACAGGTTTTTTTTTTTAATCCAGCTGCAGAAAACTACGGAGCCCCGCAAGGGACATTGGAGGGGAAAAAAAATTAAGATGAACTTTTGCGAGATTTCGCAATAGTTTTGCGAGATCTCGCAAAAGTTCCATAACGCTGCATCCTTCAGAGGCCGCATTTGTAGACCGGTTACGTCACAGGTTGGGTGTATCCCAGAATTCATAGCGCGGCCCAGCCAATTCCAGTTTCCAACAATGGCGGCAGCTACTTCGTTTTAATATTACTCTTATTACTCTTTCTGGTTCACAAAATAAACTTATAACATATTTTCAGGCGAGAATGTAGCTGTGTAAACTTCAAATATCTGCTCGGTTTCTCAAGACATCACATATTTGCAAAAGTGCTCCGACGTTTTTGCAGCTCGATCGCTGAGCGGGTCGTCAAGGTTTACTAGAGCCGGCAAAAATAGCGCACTCCCGGTACATCGTTTTCAAACCCCCCGCGGTCCGCGATCGAGCTGATGGGTAACCGACATCTCCGAAAACATTCGGAGCACTTTTGCCAATATATGATGTCCTGAGTAAATCGGTTTGTTTTCACTCAGCTGAATAAACATCAAACGGAAAACTGATTAAACAGAAGTGTGAGATTGTATCGAATTTACTCCAGTGTCCTGTTATATTTTAGTTAGCAAGGAGTAGACGGCTGAGTACGGAGCCGAGATAGCTGGTGATGCATATCTGAAGGCTAGACCATCCCGTTTCACAAGCCTCGCACTTCTGGCCTTCGAAGGACCCAGCCCACGTAGACCGCGAAGGCCGGGTCCTCCGAAGCATGCAGCCTAGGTTTGCGAGATCTCGCAAAAGTTTTGCGGGATCTTGCAATAGTTCATCATAATTTTTTTTTCTCCCATGTCCCTTGCGGGGCTCCGTAGAAAAGAGATGAAGTCTATTGAAACCCAGAAGAAAAACTGGTTTAGGAATCTTACATTTACTGTCTTATGTATACTGTTTTATAAATATATTATACTCTAGTTATGCTTATAGAAAATATAGAATTACTAGCAGCTAACAGGAAAAAACAGGGAAAAGAAATTGTAACTAAGAACTTCTTTTAATGATGCTCAGGATTTCAGAGGCTTTCATTATCTGCACGCAGAAGTCTGAGGGATATTCCAGGAAAGGTGATGCTGTTTTCTAGAGATCTGATTGTTTTGTAGTTGGTCATTAGAGCCCTGAAAAGTGATGGTTAACCCTGAAGTTACCTCGCTAAGCTCCCAAGCCTGCTCAAAAATGCAGAACTCAGAGATCAAGCAGGAGTCCTGGAGAAATCTTTAGCAATTACAGATAAACAACAGTAATATATTATGCATAATATATGAAAAAATAACCATAAATCTGGATTAGAAATTTTGTTAGTAATGTTACAAGAAAGAAATCTGCCCCAGAATTAGCCATAAATCATGAGAGAGCATATTTGTAATCTGTGTAGTCCCCATCAAAGCTTTTTTTTTGACAGTTTAAATGCAAAAATCTTGAGTTTTCCCAGTAAAAATGAAAAACTATCTGCCAAAACAAAGTATTTTAAAAGAGTTTTGGTTAGACAGCTGATTTTCTTACATCTTCCCCAAAACTTCACTGCAAATTTGCAAAATATTTCCATTTAAGGCAACAAATGAAGAACAGAGTTTATATTATTCAACTTAAAAAGAGTGTGAAATGATATATTAAATAGACGTTTGGAGATTGATGACTGTTTCCATCACAGTAAAAAAAAAAAAATAGAGACTAAATCTCTAAAATGCTCCAAAATCTCACTTTTGAGTCGATTGATGAAGTAACTTTAATTTTTAAAGGTGTGATCTGTTTGGTTAGCGGGTACATTTTTTTAAACAGCGTTCAGATAAAAAAAAAACACCAATAACTGAATCAAGTTGATAATGAATCACACCTCACGCTCAGATGAATCAAATCAAGAGTATTTGTTTGTTTGTTTAAATTGGTTTAATAACTCTTTTTCACCATTTTATTTTCTAAAAAACTAAAATACCGGCCATATGAAAATCCAGTCAACTTTCTCAACAATATTTATTGCACAAGGTTACCAAAATGTCTTTGGCTGATCTTAATGGCCAAGAAGAAAACTTGTGAATTGAAACATAGAGAAAATACGTAGTTTGTTTTGTGGAAATTCATCTCGACGTTCACTCAGGCAGCAGAAATCAGACAGAAGTCTCAGACGGACGGCAGCTTTTTCTGTCCCTGAGCTCTCAGTCCTTGAGCTGTGGTGCTGTGAGTAAAGAGGAAGGTCAGAGTATCACCTTCCCGCTGAAGGCTGGTGGAGGAGGAGGAGGAGGGAGGGTGTTGGCTTCAGCTGTCTGTCTGCTGGCACGCTGCCCTCCACGCTCGCTTTACGCTCCTAAACTCCAGCGTCTGTCCTCCCGTCCACCGAGTCCCCGGCAGAGATCAGAGACCAAAATCATGCAGGCTGAAACTTTTGCTGAAGCAAAGAAAAAAGAGACACTCAAAAAATATGAATGTCCAAAAAAAAGTAAATTTTACATGTAATATTGTTCCATGAGTACAACGTAAGTAAAACTCTAAACTTAAATAAATTTGGTATATTTTCAGTTTATAACAAGCATTTTTCTTTAATCATGAATTATTTAAAATAAGTAAATAAAACTTTGATTTAATATATACTGCATTTTACCTAAATGTTCATGTTTATGAAGGCAAAGAATAATTATAGCAGCTGTTGCATTAGCATTATGCTATAGCATGCTGGATATGATTAAAGCTTACTGCACGTTGTATAATCGCGTCATTAGCCGAGTGATGCTGATCACAGCTTGACTGTGACCGTTCACATAAGGAGGACTATAAATCGAACACTACTCTGTTATTCTCTCTGTTCTTCTGTTGGGAAATATCTGCTCTTAAGCCCCTAGAATCATCCAGATACATGCCTGTCTCCACGGCAACAACTCTGAGCAGATAGAAAAGGTGCAAAGGTTTACAGAAATGAGCCCTTAAATTGTCCTTTGTGCTGCAGACAAAGCTACGGAAGATTAAAAGCTAAAACACGTTTTTGCCATCGAGTCAAGATTTTGCGCTATTATCTCAAACTTTTGAGGCGCTAACTCATAATGCAGTGTTGTATATTTATGTGCTTTAATCACGTCTGTCAGTAAAAATGGAAAATCTCACCGTACAGGTTCAGTCATCACTATCATAGCGCTATCATCAGGCGCGGGAGGATCTGAATATATTTGTGAGCGTATGTTTTGTTAAATTCAAACATTTTTTAGCTTCTTCCTAGAATGGTAGTGTGACACATCACCCCCGAACTCACACACACGCACACACCGGCGTTACGTTTGGGCAGCAGCCCTTTTTATTTGTGCCGGCTTTGTTAGCCTTTCAGCTCAGGACGCAGACACTCCTGGTTCGTTGCCACCTCCCTCCTGCCCAGCCGTCACGAAAACAGAAAACGCAGCGCCGTAGTCAATCAACCTGGCCAGGCGCACCTGTTCCCACCACGCCTCTGTGCCTGCCCCTGCCAGCTCACTGTGTCACCCCTCCTCTGCAGCAGGCCAGAGACCACGCCTCCGGTATTGTTTCGCTTCCAGCCTCGGCTGTGCTAAACTGTGCCGACTTTCAAAACAAGTCAGAAATAAAGTTGTTTCAAAAAATCTATATTTCTTATAAGAAGAAAGACTCTCTTACTATCTGCTGTCTGAGATTCAAGGGATATTCCAGCAATGGTGAAGCTGTCCTCCAGAGGTTTGGGTGGTGGTTTTGTATGTGTTGATGTTTAGTCTTGAACCTAATCTGCTCTGCAGCAGGAAATATCTGCAGTAAGGACTGAACCACTTTTATAACCTTGAACACTGTGGTTTAATCCTAACGTCACCCTGTCGATGCTTCGTAGTGCAGGCCTAAGACATGGTTTCTGGATTGCAGAGTGTTTTGTTGCCACTGTTGTGTACTTTGGTAAATTTGTCTTAATTTAATAAGCAGAGAAACTGCGGATAGTGAAACCTTTTACTTGCATTAAAATGTAGCAGAACCTTATGGATTAATTTAAAGACACTCTACTGCTGCACTTTGGGTTCGACTCGGGTACCAGCCCAATTCAGACCAGCTGACCCAACAACAATCCCGAGCCTTTCCTGGGTGCCGCCATGGCTGTCATAGTGATATAATGTCACCCAGTCAGCTGTGCTGCATAGCATGCTGGGAAAATTCCCCACAGATGAATCCCAGTGAGCATAGTGGCAGAGGAGGTGGTGCTCTTTAGAAAACAGCTGGAGACCTGTCGTGGCACTTGGAGTCAAAGAGGAGGCAACCTGCGACACCAACCAGTGCCATAATGTTTTGTCGATGCCCCCACCCGAGCTCCCTTCACCTCCCCGGATGAACGTTTTTTCCCAAATCTCTTCCTAAACTGCTCAACACGGATCGTTATTCCCACCTTTAAGTAATTTAAAGCCTACCTGTGCTGAACTACAAAGTTCGGTGCTACTTTAGTTTAAAAAAGGGGCCAAATACTGATCATGAGTCCCGTTTTTTTTCAGTGTTACCATGCCAACTTCATTTAAGCCATTTTCTTGTGAATGCTTGAAGGTCGGATTCAGGAAAACAGAGTGACAACAACAATAGTCAAAGGAAAACATGCAGCAAAATATTGTGATAACACAATTGGTGGAATAAGGAAAAGCATTTTAATCTCCACGAAACTGCTTTGGAAAAATTTAGATTTCTGTATAAATTGCAAAAAACATGCAAAACTTGAGGTAAAGCCCAAACACATCAAAGCTGGTATAACAATTTAAATCAAACTGTCACCTAATCTTAACTTAATAAGGTGGTTATTAATAATAATAATAATAATAATAAGAAGAAGAAGTGGAAGCTTTTGGCCATCAAATTCTAATCCGTTGACACGACTAACGTGTGAATTTAAAACGTTTACATTGGGCTGATGAAAGACAAACGTACTCTGATTTTAATTTTCATGTTTTTTAAAACGTGGACTTCAGAGTTGTTGTAAGAAATAACGGAGAAACAATGAAATTATTTTAAGAGTTTTTTCATATTTATTTATAGTTTCCTCCATTCTATTGAATTTTAAACAATAAAAAAAATTATATCAACAATAAATAAATAATAATAAAACCAGAATGTGAGATGGTAAAATCAGGTATTTAAAATGTTAATGTAATTTATCTAAACACAGTCATGATTAAACTAAATTAATTTATCTTGTAATTTAATGCCCAATAATAAGTTCACTCATTTTAGCCGTCTTAAATTTAAAAACTCATCAAACCTCGAGCTTGCCCTGCTTGGCTTGAACACCTGTCCCAGGACTCCCAGCATGCCTTGCTGCCATGGGTGGGGCTCAGGGGAGGGTGTATCTTTATTTAGCTGCCCCTGGACCTCCTCCTCGTCACTCTTAATACCACTCAAACTCCCTCGGTGTGTGTGCTCCGAGTGTATTTTTGGGGGGTTGAAACTCAACACCAATATGCAGTGGACAGTCATGACACACATTTGTACATCTGTCTTTGGGAGGACATAATGCAGGCGTGATTATGAACTGAAACCTAAGACCAAGTACTGAAACGGGTCTTTGGAGGCTTCTCCCACTATAAGGACTGACCGACGTGTCCTGATGTCGCTGGAGATTTGCACAGGTCCTCGCAAAAATAGATAAACAGTACAGTCACGTAACCGTTACGGAGGAAAACAGGTTGGATTCATGACTTCTTCTCTGCTGACATTACGTTTTCTTCAGCGTGTATGTTTTAGATGAAGAAGGAGTTTTTCCTGATGTGTGATGATTATATTCTTGGAGAGTTATAAACAGACGAGCGGGGAAGTCCCCTCTGAGTGGTGATGCTGGTTTGTGTATCCGTCACAGGATTAGGGCAGCAGGTGGTGGAGGTGGAGGTGGAGGTGGTGTGGACGCTCGTCCATGTGCTTGCAGTCAGTCATCTGATCAGATTAGCTGCTGACCTTGTTCAACTAACAACAGAAGAAATAAAGTGAAGCCAAAAGAGCGTAAAAGGTGCCACTATAATCATTTTCATTGCTAAGTGAATAAAATGATACATTTCTTGTTTAAATGAACTTTTAAACAAAATAAGAAACTATCAAATAAAAGCACTTGTAGATGCAAATTCAGAAAGAAAGGGAAACATTAAAAAAATTATCTAGAAAATAAAACTGACCAATAACAAAAACTATTTAGGAAAAACCCCCAAAACATATAAAATAAAAAAATGTAATCAGTAAGTAAAACCACAAAAATTCAGAAAATCAATTATTATTAATATTAAAATTTATAAAAATCATTAGAAAATAAAACTAAAAAAAATATATGAAACAAATAAACAAACAGTAGTAAACATCATATAGAAAGAGGCATCATATAGCCACAGAGGCTTTGACCTTTGACCTCACACATGGTGACTCTGCCCTAATTAAGAAAATGCCACAGCTGAAGTGAACTCTCTTCTAAAGATGTCTCACACACATGACTCAGATGTACATGATACAGCTGGTTTGGGGTTATTGTCACTGCTTTGCATTTTGCTGTTTTTTATACATTTTCATTGGTTTGTGTCATTTGAGTTCTATTTTTAGTCCATTTATTTGTCTGTCTGTGCTCATCTTGAATCTCTTTTGGGTTATTATACGTCTCTTTCCTGTCATTTAGTTTCTATTTGCTGTAGTTTCTGAATTTGTGTCTCTTTTCTGGTATTTTTAGTTGTTTTGTAAAATGTTTGCTTTTCTTCGTGCTTGTTTAGTATTTTGATGTGAGTCTTTTTGTAATTTTGATCATTTGTAAATTGTCCTGCACATTTTTCTTTTCTTTCTGGGTATTCTCTGCCTCTTCATTTTTGCATTCTGTTTGGATTGGCAGCGAAGGGTTGGCAGGTTTTGCATCAGTGCAAACCCACATCTTCAACTCTCCTGGTCAACCCATAAATGCACTTTCCTTACAAATTTGGCACCATTTAAGGGAAATAAACACGCTTTCCAGCAGTATAAGATTTATTTCCAAGAAGCAATGTTACAACAAAACATTTTTTTAAGCCCAAACACAAATTTCCTTAATTTTTAGATGTGGTCTTGTTCTGGGTCTTTGGAGTGATTTTGTCCCTGCTTATGTTTTTGCGCCTGTCTTTAAACTTGTCAGTTTCCATTTCGGTCATTCGGATGTTTTATTCTGGTTACTAAACTTTCTTTCTTTTCTTTTTTTTTTACAGTCATTTAATTATATTTTACTTTTCTTGGTTATTTTCTGTTCTTTTTCAATTGTGCACCTTATGTTTCACATGTTTTCATATCTCTTTCAAAAATTTTCAGATCTTTTTTGGGGTTATTTTGCATTTCTTTAATCTAAACAGGAACTATTTAGCTTAATTTTGCTTCATGCGTGTTTGTGGGTGTTTTTGCCTCTTTGTCTTTATTTTACATGTATATTTTTGCTTTTTTTGGCATTTTTTTGTATCTTACTGTAGTGAATTTACATCTCTTCCAAGTAGTTTTGTGCTCATTTTAATATTTTTGTGTATTATGGACTTTCAGAAGGTGACTTTATGGTATTCTGTACTACTCACTTCCTATCTGGGCACATTGCCATGGTAACTAACGGTGTGCATGCCATTCTTGGAGCAGGTCGTTTGAGATAAGAGACTAACAAGCATGACATCACTGCGTACTGAACAATCAGGTCCGGGCGTCATATTTTCTGGAAAATATTTTGGACCTCTGTGCGGATATTAGGAGGTTTTTTTAATAGCATCTTTGTATTTCCCTAATGAGCAGTAACAAAGTAACAAAAGTAAACTCATTTATTCGTACTAACCCTTAAACACAAGTTTTAACTTAGACATCCGCTCTGAAACCCACACACAGCTGGTGTTAACCACAGACATCACCTGGCTTTGACAGTGGCCTGAAAATAGGCCGCTGCATACCTCCACTTATAGATCTGAAATCGTCGCAGAAATAAAATGTCTGAATAGATCAATCACCGTGTCCTCTTGTGTTCTCTGCAGGTCTTGCAGAAGCTTGGCAAAGCAGATGAGACCCGCGATGTTGTCTTTGAGGAGATGGTGGCCAACTTCAACAAGCAGATGGTCGGGAGAAACTGCACTTGTTAATGTCACAACGTATTTTTATCATAGCGCTTTATTTTAGTTCATCCTCATATAGATTAGCATATATAAATAAATCTGCTTAGTAGTTTATATTAGTGCTAGGCAGCATAGAAGAAACATAACATACCGTATATCTTCCAATTGTAGCCAGGGCATTTATTCAAAAAATTATTCTGCCAGCTCGGCGTTTAAAAGAGACCGCTGGTTATTGGAGACCGGCTCTTATTCCCTTCTCGGAAATAAGAGGGAAATGAGAGGGAAGGAAGAGGAGGAGAGGAAGTAAAAGACCAGAAAATCACAGTTAGCAGGTTCGCTAGCCGACAGTTCCAGTTCAGTGTAATAATCCCACTTCAGTGATCGTTACATCCAGCTTAAATGCTGCTGGTCGTAGATGAAGGCTGATTGGAAACAGCTGGCCGAGTGATGAGACGCGGGAGGACCAACGACAGCGCGGAGAGTTTTTTGGGGGTTTTTTTTGAGTGATGTTCCAGTCACATTCCATACCAGTTGGTGGCGGTAATGCACCATTCAGTTGTTTGCCAACTGCCAGTAAAATTTTAAAAAGAAGAAGACAGCGCAGAGGGACTTCTGGGTCGAAGATCGCCCGGCGTCTATTTGTCGTGACATGTTTTCAAACCGGCGTTTATTAGAAACCTGCGTTTAAAGAGACAGGATACTAATGGAAGATATACGGTATTAAACTTTTTGCCTTGTCCGTATCAAGGTTCAAAAAATTTTAAGCATCCCTAGCTCCTCAACAGTGTGTGATTCCTGTGATTCACTTCCTGTGTGATTTACCCTTCACAATAAAGTAACATTAAAGGAACACATTTTACTTTGTGTTTCAGTTGATTTTTTTCTTCAATTTTTCAATTACTTTTACTAATTGTGGTTTTCTTTTTTTTTTTTTTTTTTAAACATTGTTGTTGTGTCTCCTGTTTTAGGGAGAAGGCACCAAACTGCAGAAGGACCTGAAAGCGTACCTGGCATCAGTAAAAAGTAAGTTAGTAAAAAGGCCATAAGCTGTGCTTCAACATCTATCATAACAAAGCAGCTGGACAAAGACTAGTTTATTTGCCAAACTCTCCAGTTGGTCAGTATCACTTTTGAATGTTTTATGTCAATTGTAATCAAAACATGCTGCACACAGACACATTTATTATGTTGTCTTGAAGCTTTCAAGACAACTGTATCTGAATGAAAACAAACTGTAAAGATTATTGGGCCAAAATCCCTCCACAGATCCTCAAATCTGCCACGGATGGCAAAACTAGTTATTAGGTTTAGTGTCCAAGGAGGTTTGTGTAGTTTCTGTAACAAATGAAACCATCATTTAAAAACTGTATTTTGTATTTACTCTTTGTCTAACATTAAAATTTGTTCAAATAATATCCAAAAATCTACGAAATCAGGACATTTTTCATAGCGCTGTATTTGTGCCGAATGTGGTGAACATTGCTCGCCAGTTTATTTTTGCACAGCGGACGCTCTTCCTGTCACGTAAAGCATCTCACAGCAGTCTCAATACGAGATTACCAAAACAACACAGAGACAAACAATACTATGAGAAACAAAACAAAATGTCAAATTACAAAAGCGTGTAAATTATTTTTCTCTGGTCATCTTGTGTGTAATTGCCTGTTTTTTCTGCTTTTGTGTTTCAGCGATGCATGACGCGTCGCGGCGGTTGCAGGACTGTCTGGCGGACATGTATGAACCAGACTGGTTTGGCAAAGAGGAGATGGACGCGTTGGCTGAGGTGCGACAGGAAATAACAACCCGACACCTCACCTGAGCTGTTCTCTTCTCTGTAACAGCATCAGGTCATTAGCTAGACGATATAGCTGTTTGATTACAACAGAAATATCATAAAAACCTCAGTCTATGGAAGACCTTAACCACCCAAATAAACGATAAAGATTCCACCAAATATTAAAAAGAAATGTATGAAACAGTTGTGTTAATTTTTAATTCCCTTATTTATATATTCAGTAATTTTTCAAAGCTAGCAGTGGTCCTCCACACATTACTGTATTTCTTGTGTGACTCTTCTTCGATGGCTTTTTCTTCTTTTTTCTTCCCGCTAACATACTTTCTTTTCCTTAACTGCATGCCTCTCTCCTTCCACCCTTAAGGAGTTGATAGAGAAGGAGATGGACATTAACCTGGAGGTAAAATGTAGAAAACTTTGAGTGTGTCCCACAGATCTCGTCAGGACGGGTTGTTTTAGGGATCAAAACAGAGAGAAAATGTCTTTACTTCTACCAAAGAGCCACGACTGATGAGAAAGTAGAAGTTTCAAACTCATTCTGGTGATCTTTGTGGGACACGCTGGTGCCAGTCTGTAGGACAGGAAGTAGGTGCTTTTAGTTTGGTGTTAGCAGAGACTCTTTAACAGACTTTACTGTACCGGCATATCCAGAAACAACCCAGAATGGCTGCTTAAAAGCATTTAGGATCACTAAATGAATGATTATTCTGGTTGGTAGTGGATATTTAATAGTATGTAAATCATCAGACAGACTGAAGAACAATGGCCAATGAGCAGCACTCTAAACTGTAGCTGAAGCTGCCGTTCAATGAACAGAATTTGAAGGAAGTACAGGAAACATTCAGGAAAAGCTGGGAACTGATACGGATTTCCAGTTTACTTTAATTTTACAAGCCCAGGAAGCTGGTAGCTCATGGGTCCAGGTGAGCCTTTCAAAGGGAATGAGCAGTGACATACATAAATGCAACTGCAAGGCAGTTTACAGGTTATTAACCTCTTTAAATCAGATCAATTTTCAACTTGTTTACAGGTTTTAAAAAAGGCCTTTTTTTATGCAATAAATAAACACAGAAGACACCAAATTAAGTGCCAACCTTTGGAGTGTCAGTACTTCCGATAGCCACTAGAGGCTGGCTACAAAGTGAGTCAGTCCCCACAGACTCCCATGTTAAAATGTGCACTTTTACAGCAGAAATTAGCATGTGTGTAACACTCTCCTGAAGGCATTCAGGTCTCTGTCTTTATATGCAAGCTAAGCGCTCTTCTTCTTGCAGCTTTGACTAGTGAAGTTTTAGACATTATAGTTTGTTCTTCACTATGAATTGTCAGATTTCTGTGTGTTGTATAAGTGTGGTCACTTTGCATTGGCCAAAATGTCGAGGCTTCCAAATGTGCAGCCCAGGAAAATGTGTGCTGCTGCAGCAGCCGGGCAGAGTGAATGTGCTGATCTTATCTGTTCTGTTATTCTTGTGTAATTGTGTTGTGTTTTTCAGGATACAGACACACTGTGGTTGGATTACCACCAGAACATCACAGACAAATCTCTGCAGAACATGGATATTTACCTGTCTCAGTTTCCTGACATCAAGGTGAGCATGTTTCTGAAAATTAGCCACAGGACAAAAACAACTGTGCACATGTTGGTGAACTATTCCTGAAGACGACTTAAAGACATGATGAGGAAGCGGCCTCAGAGAGTTCAGACTGTGCTGAAGAATCAAGGTGGTCACACCAAATATTGACTTTTAAGCTGGTTAGAGCTGTACAAACTCTGTTTTTGCCTTTACATGTATGTGTGCACATGTTTCTATAAATCCCTGACTCTGTTTCCTCGCAAAATATAAGTAAAATGAGGGCTCGCTTGACACTTTTGCACAGTATTGTATGACATCAAACCGTCTGAAAATATTGAAAGCTGTGTTCTCCTGCAGGCTCGTATAGCGAAGCGCGACAGGAAGTTGGTGGACTTCGACAGCGCCCGCCATCACTTCACCTCCTTGCAGAAAGGCAAAAAGAAGGACGAGGCCAAGATCGCCAAGGTAACCGCCACTGAGAGTGTGTGCACCTTTGCTTGTGTTTGAGCATGTTTAAATCAGAGTTTAAAGGAACAGTTCAGAGTCTTTGACTGAAGGTGGACTGACTCTTTTTATGTTATATGTAATGACATTATAAGTGTTTGTATACCGTATATCTTCCATTAGTAGCCCCGGCATTTATTCAAAAAAATTTCTGGTCAGCTCGACGTTTAAAAGAGACCGGCGGTTGTTGGAGACCGGCTCTTATTCCCTTCTCGGAACTTTCGCGGAAGTGAGAGGGAAAGAGGACCCAGGCTTGTAGACTGAGGTGAAAAGACAGTGTGTTTACTTACAGTGCTCCAAAACGTATTCCAACAGTTCACTAATAATGCAGTTCCCAATTGTGCTCCTCTTTTGCTCCCGAGTGTCTCCTTGTCTGTGGTAGCCCAGTGCACGAGTGGTGCTCCCTGAAACTTCTCTCCGCCCGACTCTCCTCAAGAGGAAGTAAAAGAACAGAAAATCACAGTTAGCAGGTTCGCTAGCCGACAGTTCCAGTTCAGTGTAATAATCCCACTTCAATGGTCGCTGCATCCAGCTTAAATGCCGCTGGTTGTAGATGACGGCTGATTGGAAACAGCTGGCTGAGTGATGAGACGGGAGGTCCGACGACAGCA
>VURO01044640.1:0-15482 GCA_015108175.1 Pelvicachromis taeniatus | reverse complement strand
ATATACACACACAAAGGCAGTGTGTTCACATAAGTTAGCAAAAGCAAATACACACATCTACACACACAGGCACACATGTGCACACACACACACATTTCTTGAAAAAATGTCATGAATTCAAGATGAATTTAATAAGTGAATTTAATTCCTTACATAAAATGAAAGTGAACGTTGTGATTGTAGCAGCAGGCTTCACTAAATCAGGAAACTAAATAAATAAAGTAAAATAAATAGAACAAATGAGAAAAAAATAAAAAAAAATAAAACCTCTAGCAAATCCAGTAGAGAGGTAAATAAATAACTGGCAATGGCAACATTCCCAGTAGTAAGACAAGCTGAGCGCTACAATGACAGCGTGTCAGACATGACTCCAGCTGATGAGAGGAAGTCTAAGAATAATCTGGAGCTCATCTAAAACTGTGTTCCAGCCCATGGCACTACTACCCCGCCTGGTGAATTTAGCACCACCATAATCTTGGCTACCACCCAGAATGCTAATTCATAATTGATCACAAGAGCTGAACATCTGCACTGGGTCCAGTTTAGCAATTTAATATAAATATATCATATGGTCTGTGTCCTGGAGAACTTTTAAGTCCCACCTTATTAGTCATTGAAAAAGTAAAGAAAAAAAATCATGCATAATCATTTAAATATGACATATCTGTTTTGTATTTCCCCTTGTCTGCTTTTTCATGACTCCACGGTTTTAAAAAAAACAAGACACTTTCTGTGAATCAACAAAACCTTTCTGTTTTATGAGTACATGATCGTCTAATTACAGACAACTTTCTATAAATGAACACATTTTTTTCATTTCCTACAGTAGGATTTCTTGAAACTGAACTTATTTTCCTTATTTTAAGGAATTTTGTAGCAAACGTCTAATATGATACCCTTCTTTAAATTTATATTTTTTATGGTTTTGTATTATATCCACAAGAGTAGGTTAGAAATAAAATGACATGAAGGTTGACACAACTAGCCCACCATATTATGGCACTGATTGCATAAGCATGGTGGATTTATACATGTTAAGCTATAGAGAAAGGCAAGTGAGTGGGAGTATGTGCTCCAGTCATGGGAAGGTATGTCAAACTGAAGCTATGACCGCAACTCAGCTCAGCTGTTGGGTGCCACTTCAAATAGCACCTAACTGTATGAGTATGTGTGCATGCATGTATGCACATTCACCAACAGAGCTTTCATCTGCACACCTATGGTGAAAGCCTGTGGGGGGCCCTGAGATACCAAATGTTCACACACATGCACAGGGCTGGAGCTGCATGTTGAGCAGTTCTGCCTTCCCTCTTACATGTTGCAAGGTATTCAATGTTCAGGGATGACTTTGAAAACAGACTTACCAATTATAATTTATAAAAGTTTAAATATACAATGCCCCCCCATCACCACCACCACCATAAGAAAGATTAAATGAAGTAAAAAAAAGAAAAGCATTGCTGCATTGCCGGGGTTTATGTATTATTGCATGATCCTCCTTACCTTGCAATATAAAGCACCTTGAGGCAACTATTGTTGTGATTTTTTGTTATACAAATAAAGTGGAATTGAACTGAATTGTATACAAGGAATGTAAATTGATGGTACTTTAGGTTAAAATCTAATTTTGTTTGCTTGTTTGTTTAATTATTTGAGGTGAACTACACCAGGGCCATATACTGCAAATGTTGCTTAACACACTAAGGGTATTGATCCATTATCTGAATTTATTTACCCTAAATATGGCAATCAGGATAAGCGAGCTATCAATGCTCCACATTAGCCCAGGATTTCCAAGGGGTGGTGTTGGCAACATCTACCCAGAAACAGGGGGACTTTCACTGATCAGATGAATTTTCTTTTACGGAAAATGATCCCTATGACCTCTGCCTACTCCAGAGATGCCTATACAAACCAATAAAGAAGCTAAAAAAAATACACCTGTAAAAAGGACACATGATCATTGCTGTCGCAAATCATTAATTTGATGGTTGGCTTGATCCAGTGGGCTGGATTCAGTTATTGTGCAAATGTGCTGTTTATAAGGTGTGAAACCTGCAGTCTGCTGAGACTGAAGAAGTCACCTGATGATGATGAAACGTTTCTCCCACTGAAAACGTCCAGATGAACACAGTCAACCTTTTGGGAGTGGTCTTCTTGACTGCCTACATGACTGCCTCATCGAGGTGGACAACAGCTACAAAGTCCTGAGTCCTGACAGGAACCACAAAGAAAGAGCAGATTTCTCCTGTATCAGTTTCTTTTAATTGACTCTGTGTTAAATCCAGAATTGAATTTCAAATCATTCTTCTCACATACAAGGTATTGGATAATCAGGCCCCATCTCATTTTAAAGACCTCACAGTATCATATCACCCCAATAGAGCACACGACTCTCGGACTGCTGGTTTACTTTTGGCTTAAAGGTGTGTGGTAAGCAGGGCCTTGACCTTTTAGGCCCCTCTGCTGTGGGACTAGGCCCGAGTTTGGAGACAGACACCCTCTCTACTTTTATGATTGCACTTCAAACTTTCCATTTTGCAAATGCTTATAATTGAGCAGGATAAGAAGACCCTGAATCCTTGCTAAGTTATATTGCAATAGCCCTGTGCTGCTGGGGGTTTTCTGTTATGCATCGAGTGTTTCTGCTTCACTCACTTTCTTTCACTCACTATGTGTTTATACACATCAGTTTAATCAGTAGATAAATCTCTTGCTTCTTCCCGTGTGTCTGTGGTTGGGTCTTTCTCCCGTCACACTCAATCAGTTGCAGCAGATGACATCCCTGAGCCTGGTTCTGCTAGAAGTTTCTTCCTCTGAAAAATAAGTTTTTCCTTCCTACTGTTGCCAAGTGCTCGCTCATAGGGGCTCATGTGGTTTAGGTTTTCTCTGTATTATTAAACAGTCTATACCATGCAATATCAAGTGCCTTGTGAGTTGGCATTATACAAATCAAACTAAATTGCACTGAATTGAATTTCACTTTGAGCTGCTGACAAACAAAAGAATCTCCTTTATTGAGCTATGGGACAGAAACACGTAATGTTTCAATATATCCAGTTTAAAGCACTCTAATGTGCAGCCATCACCTCAGGAATAAACAGCAGCATCAAAAGCACACTCAGAGGAACTGTCGTTTTCAGATTCTTCACTACTTTAAAATAATATCAAGCTGTCTGTTCAAACTCTTTTACAGAAGGTCATATTTTTTTAAGTAGTATTTATCATTTGATTCGTAGCAAGTTTATGTAAATCAACTTTTGGTTTGTTGCTCAACAGTAGTAAATGTGCCTGTACCTTAGGTTTCCAGTGAATAAGTATTATTATGAGAGAAGGAAAAATGAAATCACTACTTCAGAAAAAAAAGTAATAATTAAATAATTAGAAAGCCATGTTTTGAGGTTCTTGTAGTTCAAGGCCATCTTTAAACTACTTCTAAGGAGAGGAATCTGGCGTGGATGTAGCATATTCGTCAGAGCTCCAACCTCTAGTCTCCATCTTCTTGGGGAAGCATTCATACTGCAGCAGCATAATGAGCCACGTCCATGCTTACCTGACCTTAACCCAATGGAACCTGGCAGCTCACATGGAACACAAAATCCATCAATTCATTCAGCTTATCCAAGTTTGGGTCATGGGCGTGATGTTCTAAGCAGAAATACCCAGCCATGTCCCTCAGCTCGTCTAAGAATACACCAAGGCTTTCCCGAGACAACTAAGAGACATTAGCTATATAGAATGTTTTTCCTCTGTCCCTGTTATCCAATTCGACATGCCTGAACCGCCTCACATAGAGGCATAAAGGAGGCATTCCAGTAACTACTACACCTGGCTCCTTTTCACCAGCCAATGACTGAGCTCCTCACCCTCTCTCCAAGGATTAGCCCAGGATTTGAGGAAGAGCACAGAACATTATTCACTGTCTGAGCATGACTGATCTTGTGCTCCTGCTGCTAAGCTACATGTAAAATGTGCATAAAATGCTCTATTTTTATAAGCTTGCTGTTTTTATTTGTTAAAATCAAAAGAACAAATCAAGACTGGTTCTTATTTAGTGCTTTTCTTCTCTACCTGAGTACCCAAAATACAACTTGCCATTGTTGAAAAATGGAATTGGCTGGGCCGCGCTATGAATTCTGGGATATGTTGGGCCATGAAGGATACACCCAACCCATCCATTCTCTTCCGCCTATCTTTATCAGGGTCGCGTTCGGGGCTGGAACCCAGTTACCATATGGTGAGAGACGTGGCACACCCTGGACAGTTCCTAAGTCTGACTCATGGCTCAGCTTTAGGTTTACGTGTAACTGCATCCAATATTAATGGATGCACTTTGATGAGACCGCTTATATCCATTTTTATTTAGCAAAAAAATTATCCAAAAACATCTTGAAAAATATATACTTGTGATTTCCCCTGCCAGCAAAAGATTACAAGTTAAAATAATAGTAAAAGATTTTCACAATAGTATAAGAGAACTGGTGATAGTCCAATAATTCGTCAGAATAAAATCTGAATGAAAGGTACCTCGATTGAAACTGAGAGTAAATGCGTAGCATAATCATAAGGTGTTTGAAGACTGCAGAAGACAAAAGCAGGGTTATTGATAGTGAATGAAGAAACATGCTTACACTAGAAAATAATAATTAAAAAAAAGAATATTGGAAAGATCTGACAAAATAAAGGCAGACAGTTGGAAATGAGGGAAAAATACCCACATTTTGGGTTGTTTAAACCAAAATACAGCATTTTGCGCTACAAGGACCTGATATCCTCTTACGCGGACATTATGCTGCCACTGTTCGATTGAAATTTAAAATTAATGACCTCATATGTGGATCTCATTTTTCTTAGAAACAAAAATCAGGTAAAAAAAAAAAATCTGGCAATTCTTTGTTTTTACATTCATCAGGTCCCAATCAGCCCAAATAGCAAAGAGGAATTAAAAACGCATGCCATGAACGAGTTCAGGTCTTAGGAGGTTAATTTTTATTTATTTATTTATTTTTTTTACAAATAGTACACAAAATTAACACTTGAACAGTGTTAATTTTGTTTTAGGAAGTTTTTAGGAAGTTGAATGACAATTCAACACCTAGGAAATCAAATTGACAGGTTGAAAGTGGCCATGTTTGAGTCATTTGTAATGAATGTTACTATATCACCACTGAAATTCAACATTTCTAACTTCACAAGACATCACAGTGAAAACTGACACATTTTGTGTTACTTTAATCTATTTAGTATAAAGGTCCTCTCAGTACGATCTATGGAAAGAATGACAAGATTGTGTTGTGATCCAGATGCTACTAACAAACTCAGATTTATACATTACAGACTTTTAAAAAACATTATAAATAATTGTAGTTTCTCTTCTTTTTCTAGAAATTACTTTCCACAAAGTCTGAACTTGAAATTGTATAATGTTGAAGTTCAGAAATATACTGTAGTTTTTGCAGCAGTAAATAAACTGCAGCTAAAGTACACAATTATTTGGAGATTATATCCAACACACTCCTTCCGGTCCTCATCTATATAGGTTCCCCCAGTTCTACAAGCTGTTCATTCTCATTTACGTGGCCCACCCTCCCTCCCCATTTCAATTATTTAACTTCTTCACATCTATTCAGTACATGGGGATCTGCCAGGCCCGGGAGCCTTGCACAATAGTGGTGTGCAACGGCTTTTGCAGAAAGGCAAGCAAAAACACTCATTCCTGGCTAAATGTCAAATATTATTGCTTGTATAGTTATTGACATATCTACTACCAGAAATGATTTACTATTAAGTGATGATGGGAACCGGTGGGGGATCTTTATTTTTAGAACTTCAGCAAAAGAAGGACAATCAAAGACAATCAAAACATTTCAGGACACATAAAGCTGTATCACTGGCAAATTGCACATAAATTATCAAATATAAAGTAATTCTACTGCAGAAAAATGTTCCCCAGATAAATGTTCTAATGATAAATCATAGAAGCTTGTCTGTTTGCTATTGGAAGGTCTGTTTCTACACCAAGCCTGGCTCCTGATCTCAGAGCAGTAAGAACAGAGCCAGCAGCAGCAGCAGCTCCCATCAGCCAAAGACCAAATATTTATCCACAGTGGACATGTGCAAACAACCAACAGGTCAAATCTGACACAATGGCCATGTTTTACATGTTTTAAATGCTATTACATGGCGTATTGAAGTCAAGCTGCTGTACATATTACGGTATTTCAAGCTATGGTGGACTTTTGTACATATACACACTGTTCACCAAACAACGCTGTCACACTGTGACATGACTGTGTTTACATACATGCCCAATTATTTTCACAAACTATATTTACAGCTTTTTAAAAATATTTTCACATTTAATAAAAAATCTGGTTTTAGATTTTTGACCATAATTAGTATTTCTTTTTCTATCCTCAGTTCATCAGACCTATTTTTTACTTTTAATAACTGCAAAATATGTATAAGCATGTTTATGTTGCCAGTGCGATATAATCAATAATGTTTAGAAGTGGGATTTGAGACGGCTGGCAGGAAGACACACAGGGGAACACTATCTGGTTATGCTTTTACTGCACTGGGCATGTGTTTAACCCTAGAACACTGTCGCCGGGTGATTTTCACCCGAGCAAATGTATTTACATAATTTTCAATATGTTGCATTTGTCTGAGTGTGGTGGGTCCCTGGGTAGCTTCAGCATCGTCTTTGACGGAAGTTTGGAGCATTTTTTAGCCCCCCCATGACACTTTTTTTTTTTCATTTTGTTAGTTTGGAAATAAAAGAAGACCACTCTAATTTGTCATGTGTTGTCATACTGATGTATTGATATGTGATATATTTTGATGACAAGTACATTTAATTGGATATATTATATTAGCTTGCAGTACTGTGGTGAATTCATAGTAACACACCGTGTTGGGCTGGTGCACAGTGGCAGCGATGCTCATGAACAGTGATGGGTCACCCCATGTATAGAAGAAGAAGAATTTTAATTTTAGATGATGATACTTAGATGAATTCAGTGAATTCCGCCTTGATACGAATTGCATATGGTTTAGTATAAAGTCAATATATAGTATAATGTTAATAGGAAATGTAAATCAACCAAGAAAACTGTTAAACACCTGCTTACATCCTGTTGAATTAAGTTGGGTAAATCCAAAAATAGCAGCAGGTAAGTTGATCACAGACTGTACACTAAAACCCCCATTAGTAACTACTCAGATTGACTAGAATAGAATAGCCCCACGCCAACTGTGCAGTCAAATATATACATAGTAAATACATGAGGAATAAATAGAAAACAGAAGAAAGGCACACATGCTCTGAAGCAGAGCAAAAGGACTTGGTCTGAGGATAGAGTCTGTGTGTGAGTGGCTGGGGAGAATGAGGGTTACTCAGACCATGGCTCAGATTGGTAAAGGGGAGTGTGCAGGGTGGGGTGTGGGGGGTAGTGTTTGTTAACAGTCTGGAGGGCCCAGGGGAAGAAGCTGTTACTGAGTCTGGAGCTGATTGACCCGAGGCCTACCAGAGGGCAGCGGGTCAAACAGCTGCTGGGCGGGATATAAGGGGTCACCTATGATGGCCCTGGTTTTTCTGAGACAGGAGGACCTAGCGATGGTCTCCAGGGGTGGCAGAGGGCAGCCAATGATTTTTTGGGTGGAGCGCTGTGCGGTTGCATACGTCTGTATGTGCCGCCATCTTCTTCTTCACCGTTAGGTCATACCAAAATGTCACTTTATCAGATTGCATGCCATGATTACCAACCACGGCGTGGTCCCTGAGTCTGACGAAAAGCCACAGACGGAGTAGCAGGTATATCGCCAACTTACATTCGTGTCTTATACTAATTACATCCCGGGACGCTCAGCCACATTGCTATAACGATGACCATGTGCATTAGGTGGTACTCAATGGTAATAGAAAACCAGGCAATTTGAGTGGAGTCGTGGCGAGGTGATCCCAATAGGTACTAATGGAAACGGGGGCTCAGGAAATGTGCTGGAGCTCACATTAGTAAATAACAAGTTATTTTCTCATGCTGAGCCAGTACAACTGATCTTAGGGTTCCCCAGTGTGCTGAGTCTCACTTTAACCCCCGACCTTTTAGATGTGAAGGAAAAGTTGAGACGTGAAAGCCTCGACAATGTAGGCAACACAAAAGAGTTGTGTAAAAGGAATTCTGTCACTACAGAATAGATTCAATACACACTGATTAAAATGTAAATGATTCAAATAACATTTATATTGTCTTGTACCATAATAATAATAATAATAATTATTATTATTATTATTATTGTTGTTGCTGTTGTTACTGTTGTTGTTGTTATACCGCACATAATTTAGTTACTTTTGCATAAAGATAGATGGTAGAATTGTCCTTCAAGGAGCTAATTTTTTAATTTCTTACTTTGAGTACCTCTTTCAGGCACTTTTTTACTTTTACTTGATTAAAGAAGTTCATTCAGTACTTCAACTTTTACTGGAGTATTTTTTAACACAGTTGTCTGTACTTTTACTTCTTAGTAAAGAATGACAGCACTTTTGCCACTTCAGCTGGATTGAAAATGAGTGAAAAGACAGCTCGAATCCAAAGAAAAACTTTCAAAAGCTTTCAGAAAGCCTCGAGAACGATTGCTCCACTTTAAAAATTAACAAGGAAACCTGGGTCCTTGGCAGCAAAATCTAAAGAAATGAGTGGTATCTCAAGACCTTTGCACAGTACTGTATAACAGGTATTGAAACATTGATTTTTTTCTTTTTAACACTTCAAAAAACATTTACAAACTAACAAACTATTTCATCACTTACTGGTGACTAGCAAAAAGTGACATTTGGACTGTATTTGGTGACAAATCTAAGCCTACATGAAGCACATAAAAAAGCTTGAATGTGTAAAAATGTAAGAGAGCAGATGAAAAACCATATCCAAGGACATGGGAGGGTGTGTTTGTGGGTTACCCAGTCTGATGCCTTCTTCTGTCAAGAAACTGGTTCAAGGATGCAACAAAGATAATAAATGATGCATACACACATACTTACATAAGCACATAAAATAAGGCAGAGGTGAGGATGCTAAAATAATCTATTCCTTGAATTTCATAGCGGGCCTCCAGCACACCTCCCTGAGATGACAATTACTCCCAATTAACACGGAGTCTCTTTGTTGCAGGAGGCACGCTGAGCTTGCAGGTTATAGTAACTGGTAACACATGAAGCCAGCGTTCTACCAACTAGCTTGACTTTTCTTTAAAAAAAGCCCTTTATATCACAGACTACTAACATGACTTTTGAAATGTCTTTATTGCCAAGGACTCCAAAATAGACAGACGTTTAGCCAAGAATGCCAAAATACACAAACACCCATAGAGATGTGATGGTGGCCTGCCAAACAAGCTGTCACTGTCCTCCATCTGTCCGATAATACTGCTACAATGTTTTTGACATGACAACAGATATATCTTTTCTCAGTACAACAAACATACCTGAATTTCAAAAGGGACATCCATTTTTTCTATATGTAACATAAGCAGCATGGTTATAGTTATATGTGTCACCATTTTCACTGTTTTCATTTCCAGCTCGACAGTTTTCATTGGCTGAAATTTATTTAGCTACCATTTCTGCGCTAAAACTGTAAGTGTAATGTAATGAATCATGTTCCCAAACAACAGAAAATTAGCAAAACAAACATTCCCAACATTCTTTTGAGTAATCAACTGTGAGTGTAGTATGACATGTTAATTAGCTCATTAAAAGTGTACTGATGTTAATGATGTAGCAGGTGGTCAAGTTATATTAGCTCAATGTTATATCATGGAAATGGATCAAAAGTACACTAATGAAATATGACGTGCCATTTCAGTAGCAATAAAAAAATGCCGTAATCAAGAAGGCTAATTGACTTTATTATATTAAATAATTGAATGTAATGATTTAAGTGAAGACACTAAATGTCGCCTGTTAATCATGACCAACTCGTACTTACATACAAAAAACATACCCGCCTTATTCATTTGAATAGAGTCCCCCATTGCATATGGTCAGTGAAAACACAGCAAACACTAGTAAAGTGCTTTGGTATCTCATATGCCTACACTCAACAGTATCCCCACTCACCCTTTTAATTCCAATATACTCCAACACCTGAGACACTGAGACAACATATACTCAGTGAAACATCCGTTCCACTCAGCTCTCAGCTCTGTATGTCCCTCAGAAAGGACAAGTCTCTGTCTGACTGAAACTGTATGTCAAGTCATTTTAAATATCTTTCTTCTCTTTGTTGTCTTTTCTCTTTGTCTCTTATTTTCTGCATTTGCTGATGTGTGTATCCAAACATGCGTGTATATCTATGTGCTCAGAAAGTGTCATCTGTCATTACAGGTACAAAGATTATCATGACAGGAACCTGCAAAAACAAGCAAACTCTTAACAAGGAGGGCTACAAGTTGACCATTTTTAACAAGCACCCTTAACAATATGCATCTGACATCTTTATTAGATCTCTCTCTGTGTGTACTCGTTATGTGTTCATGATACTGTGTGCTGGGACTGTCATTACTTATTGATGGTTATTCTATTTAAAATGCAGCATCACAGCAGTAGGTGACACAAATACAGTCATAAACACGCACACAGAAACACACAAGTACACATTCCATACGTTTCACATTTCCACTCTGGCTAAAGGGAATCAGCCAGAGCCATGTTTACAGTTCTACTCGCTCTTCCTTTCTCTCTTTTTCTCTCTCGTTTGTCGATTGTGCTTTCAAATTGAAAGATCAAACTCAAGCAAATAAGCTACATATTATATTATAATTATATATAAATGCTTTGGAGTATTTTTCCTGGAGCATGTGGCCCAAGTGCCATAAAATTACATGATCGTTTTTTTTTCACCTACACTTACCTGATCCAGAAAAAAAAAAAAATCTTTATTCTTACTTATTCCTCTCAAAAATAAAGTGATCCACCTTCAGGTGCCTGAAAGGAAAATCAGGTAATAGTCATGTTATTTCCACCCATAATTCTGTTACTTTGCATTGTCTTATATTTAATCAAACCAAGTGCAAAATACACTTGCAAATATCGCTGCACCATTGTCTCATTCAGCCTCTTTAATGATGATTTAGTCAGAAGCCGTTCTGAACAACCTGCAGACGTTCCAGGGAGTTATTACTTAGACAAGCAAAGAATCAATTGCAGCGATCCAAATGTGAAATAAATGAATAACGAGCTCAGAGGATGACATAATAGGATGAAACTTAGCAGTATTTCTAAAGTGGTAAAAGGAAGAGCGAACCAGAGATTCAACATGAGTATCCAAAGTCAGAGCAGAGTCAAGAGTTACCCCAAGGTGACAGACGATGTTGCAAGGGGGCCAAGACCTTTACCATTACCTTAGGTACAAATCTGTAAGGGGAACAAACAAGGACTTCTGCTTTTTCTTCATTAAGATGGAGAAAGTGTCAGTCATCCAACTCTGAATGGAGTACTATTCAGGATCTGCACCTTTGAAACATCTTGGGGCTTAAAAGAGATACATAGCTGAATGTCATCTGTATAGCTGTGATAACAAATGTCCATAAAGTTGCTGAAGAAGGAGCAGATATAGTAGAAACAAAAAGGGGCCCAAACTTGTGGCACACCATAGCTAAGAGAAGAGGACCGTACTTAGATACAGCCACAGAAAAGCATCGTTCAGACAGATAAAACCACTCCAAAGCTCATCTGGATACACCCATCCAATAGTTCAGTCTACCAAACAAAATGGCACTTGCCCAAATCTTAAAATAAGCACAGACTTGACCAGAGAGCCATGAGGTGTCGATTATAGCGAGCACAATACGGACCAATGGACAAAAAGACATTTTTGACCCAAGATGAAGGTAAACTGTCGAGTGAGCTGAAGGATGCTTTCGAGTTTTCCTCCTGTTCATTGTCATCGTGATGATGATTAAAATGATTAATTTCAGGGTTACCGCTCCCACATGATAACATCTGGCATGTATGTGGGAAAATAAAATGTCTCGATTTGTTCCACACAACTGTAGTTCTGAATATTCACAATTTAACAACTATATGTGTAGATGGCAGAAACATTGCTCTGATAGTATGACTTTATACGACCCGGGTTTTAGGAGTAAGTGATTTTGATTCATTTGTGGAGTAAATTGTGTAATTAGATTTTTAGTACATTTACCTGCTTGGTCATTTGCGTAACAATTTTTATTCAGACATTGTTGTGGATTTCATTTTTCTAAAAACTATATTTTGAAAAGTATTTGATATACGAAGCTAAAAAGTTCAGATTTTCTACCATATTTTTTTATGTAAATCAGAGAAGCTTGGTTGATTTAAGATATAAAATACGATTAATTCATTGCTCTCTTTTTATTTTGACCAAATGAGAGAGAAATGATTTGTCCCTGAGACGTGAAATTTGATTGACAAACACAGAGATTTCTGAGTAGAAAGCATCTTTGGAAATTACTTGAGTGCCAGTGGAAGCACCTCAGTACAAATAAATCACACAATTTCATTTTGTGTTAAACTTTGTCACGGCCACATGATGGCTGGGTTTATGATTCCTTATGTGCACCTTATTAGTGACAAAGTTTATGTTACATGTATCAGATTAAATTGTATTACTTTATCTTGTTACATTTTATCTAACTTTAAATTTTCCTGCCACTAGAAATGTCCAGTTTGAATTTAGGAGCTGTTGACCAAGTGTGATTACTGTGTATTCAATTCAATTCAATTTTATTTATATAGCGCCAAATCACAACATCAAGGCGCTTTACATTGTAAGGTAGACCCTACAATAATACATACATGTATGTGAAATCATTCATTGCCCTTTCATTTGATACTTTCAAGTCAAATTTCTTTTGTTGCATTTTTAAAGGTGTGATAAGGTGCAGTTCTACACAAATGAAACATACTTACCAAGGGTAAATGATATATAATAACGGGCTTAAGTCCTAATGAGACGCTTGTCTCAGCTTTGACTGGAGCCACTGCTCTGAGAAACCACACGGCTGCTGTGGGCTGACTGCTTTTGCCAATTGCATAAAAAATGACATTTGCACATTGTTATTGTTGCTTCTTAGTTATTTTTTCAAATTGCTTTGTTTCTTTGTTTTTCACTTTAAATTTTGGGTTTGACTGCGTAGCACTGGTCAGCCTGTTGTGAAATTTAGCATTTGCATCTCTAATTTCCTCTTGATGACTCTTCCTTTTATAACAGCTGTTACTGACCAACATGTGTAATGTCCTTGAACTAAATGCTGTGAATATTCGACCTGTTAATGATCTTGAGATGTTTGGTGCCTCCTTACAAAAATAAAGAAATAAATAAAACTCAAGTGCCAGTAAGTTTTAAGGCTAAATTTGTCAAGTGAAATTTTTTTAGTTGGGTGAAGGCTTAGATGTAATATTGAAAATTAGTATTAGAATTGGACATCATCACATCATCGTCACTGACTCTGATTCACAAGGTCCCGATTTTTGTGTATGCTGTTTGTAGATGTGAAGCACTGTGAACCCTGGTCTTATGTTAAAGTGTTTTGTAAATAAATAAATAAAGGTGGTAATTGGATTTTGACTCAGCCAGTCAGAAATATTATAATTATGACCATTTATGTTTGATATGTACTGTCAAAAGAACCCTCTAAACCCTGTAAATGAAAAATATTTAATTTCAAATTATTTGACTATTTCTGTTCAATTGTCACTTGAGAGACTTAGTAGGAGGTGTTAGCATCATGGCAGATGCCTTTGTGTCAAAGTAACTGAGAACAGAACACAGAAAAACATGCAGGAGATGTTGTGGCTTTTTATTACAGAAAATGAAAATATTCTGCAGCAGATATAAAAGTGAAGAAAACCATGAATCAACAGATGAACATTACCTGATTCTGTTGAAGTGAAGCAGAGGAAAGTTACACAGACATCGCTAAGGGTTTTGCAATTTGGCATAATTTGTAAAAGCTGAAATGTCTTCTGTTTAATACAGCCTTATTTCTGGTGGGCGTAGCGTTTCAACGCTTCGTCACTCATCCGTGATGAACCGTCTCTCCCACTGAAGACACCATGTCCACATGAAAAGACTCAGCTTTTTGGTATTTACTTACCTGGATGATTGAGCATGCATCAAGACAGCAGAAATAAGGGTTTTTTTTGTCAGAGGTCCTTTCTGAAAGAATGATATCATGGTGGAAGCAAAACTGTGCCATTTTTCAAATGTGAAGCGTAGTTTTGATCTCCTTTTGCTGCTGGTTCAGTGAACTTCTGTGAGCATCCGTGAGATGTTGACTTTTGGCGTACGTGCCTCCGGGTCACACTTTGGGTTTACATCTTTTTGCAGACTCCGTTCACCTGCTCTTTCATCGTTTGCTGTTTTAGCTGGTTGCGGTTTGCTGAAATAGTTTTGTGAGCTTTGTTTCTGGCAAAATGTATTTATATTTAAAAAATGATTCAGAATTTAATAAATCAATATCGCATTATTCAAACTAAAATAGTTTTGAATTGGGAAATTGACTTTTAAACACCAACCTTAATTAGAATGTAAATAATATATTAAATTAGAATCTAGTCTCTGTTAAAGTTTACCTGGGCACTGGCTCATAACAAGCCAGTCATATACTCCACTAACACACATCTACAACTCTCTTGTCTTAATATGTTCAAAGAAACAAAGCTGATAGGAAACCTGAATACTTCATTTGTTTGTGTGTGCATATTTTAGTACATATTTAACCCTTACATATTGTTCAGGTCAAATCTGAGTCTTTTGATATTTGACAGCAGTAAAAGAAACATAAATGTCTTTCAGCCTGAAATTTGATGACTTTTCCTGAAGTGACCCAAAATACACAACAATGGAAACATTTTACATGGCACTGTGCATGTGCTAGTACATTTTGCAAACTGAGGCTGTTTTGTGTTATTGTGTGAATGCTTAATAAGAAGCATTCACACATTAGTGATCCACCCGGTTTATTGTGTGAATGCAATGGTATGCATTCACACATTAGTGATCCACCCGGGTTATTATTATTCTAGTTGCCAATTTTTTGGACGCTAATTCCTCCCAGAGTTTTTGTCCGATTTTCACCATTCAACTTGTATTATATTCTGCTATGTCTGCTGATGGGCGCTATATCTCTTGATAGCTATTACTGTTATACTTTTTGAGATAATAAGATTTTTATGCACTTATTTTTTCTGTATTGAAATCAATGGGCATTCGTCAAAGTTCCGAACATGGAACCTTTGTTCCTTTGAAGTGAGCTTAGAGTGGCACACTCTAGCTTTGTCAATCTTTTCTTCATGTCCAGACAACTTGTTGCTACTTGCTCAATTGTCACTCAACCCCCACAAATTATACATCAAAATGTAGGTATTTTGCTGGCTTTCAGAAAATGTCACTATCATTGTTGTGGGAGTTACAGATATTTGGCAAATCACCTCA
>VURO01044639.1:0-12594 GCA_015108175.1 Pelvicachromis taeniatus | reverse complement strand
GGAGATAGGGTGAGAAGTTCGGCCATCCAGGAGGGGCTCAGAGTAGAGCCGGTGCTCCTCCACATCGAAAGGAGCCAGTTGAGGTGGTTCGGGCATCTGATAAGGATGCCTCCTGGGCGCCTCCTGGGTGAGGTGTTCCGGGCACTGGGAGGAGTCCCCGGGGCAGACCCAGGACACGCTGGAGAGATTATATCTCTCGGCTGGCCTGGGAACGCCTTGGTGTTCCCCCGGATGAGCTGGAGGAGGTGGCTGGGGAGAGGGAGGTCTGGGCTTCTCTGCTTGGGCTGCTGCCCCCGCGACCCGGCCCCGGATAAGCGGCAGAAGATGGATGGATGGATGGATGGATGGATGGATGGATGTTTTGGAGTTATTAAACAGCTTTATAGAGAACTGTAGGAAAAAAGTGCAGAAACAGCACTGGTGAAGATTATGAATGATCTTCTTTGACAGCAGACTCATCTTTGTGCTCGTCTCAGTCGACTTTAGTGCAGCTTTCCATAATGCTGACCACAACATTTTAACACAGACATTAGGTGATGAAGACAATGGGGAGGTTACATTATGCACAAAAGATAGTCACAGAGTTTCACACTGGGATCACTACCCATTAACAATATATGCTTCATTCACAAGAACTTTTTTTCCTATCTAACAGTCACGCTCTGATTAATGCATCAGAGAGTAACGGGCTTCAGTAGCTTGTCCAAGGCAGACTGTCGCTGCCAGGGATCAAACTACAATCCTTCCAATTAGTGGATGAACTGCTCTACCTCCCGAGCTACAGCCACCCCAGGTGGGTCAAAGGTTGTATAAAATGCTTTGACTGCTCAAGTAGAATGGAAAAACACCTTCACCACTTAATTTACAATTTATAAAGTAAAAGTAAGTTTTGCAAGTAAAATATATTAAAAAAAACACTTAATCTATTTTCAGTGCTATGCAGATAATGCCCAGGTTTATTTATTTATCCACAAAGCTCGGTGATACAAATCAACTAGTTAAACTACAGACATGTCTTAGAGACATAAAGGTCAGAATGATCGCCTACTTTTAAACTTAACCAAAAATGATATTCTTTCATTCTGCCTTAGAAATCTTTGAAACACGGTGTCTGACCTTCTAACTTCCTGTGGATGACATTACTTTGACTTCCAGTAACACTGTGAAGAATCTTGGAGTCATTCAAATGCATCTCGCATCCACACACGACCATCTCAGCCCAGGAGGGCCGATGAGCAGGAGCCAAGCAGGACGACGGCCAGAGACAGGTGGTAGAGTCCCACACACTGTCCCCAGAGGGCTGCACTGAGCGGTGCTGACTGTCTGGACTGTCCATGTGCCACGTCTGTAAAGCTGGACAACAAAGAGTCTCTGAGCTGTTCTTCAGTTTGTCCTCGTTAAGGTGCGTGATCACATGATTAGTTCTTTTTTTAAGTCGATTTTTGCAGACCTTTAATGGTGTCTAAATTTAAATTAGCAAGTTCCTCCTAAGCCTTTGGCGCCAAGCATCAGCCAAATCGAGCACAGTGGTGGTGGTGGTGGGGGGGGTTCACACTGTTGCCTTACAGCAAGAGGTTTGTGGTTTTGAGCTGAAAGAGACCTTTCTGTGTAAAGTTTGTATGGCTTCCTGCACCACGCAGTTGCTTAAAGTACATAGAATTAAGTAGCAAATGTGGCTAAGGGGAGTTGATATTTTGAAACGCTCTTCTGTTTTTTTAAGCAAATGAGCTGTTAATTAAGGCCTTTGTCATGTTCTCCCACCATATGACAGCTTGGGGGACTCGGGGCTTCGTTCTAAAAGAAAAAGTTTCGGTTTTCTTTGTTTGTTTCTATTTTAAAGTGCAAATGATGGTGTAAAAATGTGATATAGGAAATTAACAATTAATTCATGACATAATCTATAGATTTATATTATAATATTAAGAATGTTGACCATAAAATGTTAGACCTGGAATTCTCTAAAGGCAACCCAGGGTGTCTCAGCATGTCATTTGAGATTCACTGCTAAGGCTGCTATATCAGGCTGCAGATCACATCAGTTTTATCGATTCGGATGAAAATGAGCTATGAAATTGTGTTCCTAGCAGAGATAAACTAACCATCTGGTGTGACTCTCTGCCTTTTTGTTGCCTCAGGCAGGTACAACTGGGGCCTCAGTAGTCTTTGAAGTATTTGTGTGTGGCAAGTGTGTCAGTGCATTGCCACAAACAAGATGAAAGGTGAAGCAAAATGTCAGCAGTGCCAGTGTTCACACTGTCATTAGTTTAATACTGCACCGTACCTCTTAAGTCTTAAAAGCGTGACACTTGGATTAGATCAGGTTTATTACAGTGAGTTCAATGCTAAGAGGAGACTTGGTTGTTTTGCTCCTTTAACAGTATACCGGTCAGATTTATATGAAACAATCAATTTGTACTATTTAATTATTGCTTTTTAAAGATTGCTCAGAATAACCTTTAGCGGTTACTTTTCTCACAGTTTTCTTCTCAGCACATCATTTTTTTTGTGCTGCAGTTTTGACATACAGCAAACAGCCCCATATAAATGTTTGACTAGTCTATATCGTGCCAAGAACTAATTAACTAAGTAAAGAGAAAAGAGAGGTTATCAGTCTAGTCCAGATAATTTCAAGTTTCTTATAAGGATACACGTCAGCTTCAACTGCTGAGAATCAAGCCTTGTGTGATGGAACCTCCGATGGACTTTTAGGACTTAACGCTGGTATTTATAAAGATTTCAATATTTTCAAGAGGAGCACAAAATGGTCAGATCTGATGAAGCCTTTTGGAGTAATGACCTGCTTTGTCATTGACTGTTTTGTCCTTAGAATAAGTGTAAAAGTCAGTTGGTTGTTCAGACTGCAAACGTATATTATTTTCATTATTTGAAAGCTTTGTGACCTATTAGAGCTCATTTCTCTTGCAACATGTTATCAGCATCCAGTGATATTCCATCTGAGCGTACACTAATATTGTCAAAGGTTTTCGCTCATCTGCCTTCACACTAATATGAACCTGAGTGGCATCCCACTCTTAACCCATAGGGTTTAATATGATTGTGGCCCACAGCTTTAGTGGCTTCAGCTATTCTGGGAAGGCTTTCCACGAGGTTCACAAGTGTGTTTATAGGAATTTGAAGGCCTGACTTGCAGTCTAACTCTAATTTATTCCAAAGGTGTTCTATTTAGTTGTCAAGTTCTTCCACACTAAAGACATCATCCATGTCTTTATGGACCTGACTTTGTGCACTGGTGGGCAGACATGTTGGAACAGGAAGTGGCCATCCCCAAACTGTTACCACAAACGTTGGGAGCATGAAATCTTCCATAATGTCTTGGTGTGTTGAAGCATTAAGAGCTCATTTCACTTTAACTGAGGGGGCCACGCCACACCATAATACTCCCCCACCTTTACACTTGGGGCAATGCAGTCAGAAGAGTAACGTTCTCCTGGCAAGTGCCAAGGAGACATCAGAGCAGGGTCAGCCCTGAATGAGTGACTGTTGTTCCCAACCGCTTCCACTTTGTTATAATACAGCTGACTGTGGAATATTTAGTAGTGAGGAAATTTCACGACTGGACTTGTTGTACAGGTGGCATCCTATCGCTGAACCACGCTGGAAAATCACTGAGCTCCTGAGAGCTACCTAGTCTTTCATAAATCTTTCATACCTAGTCTTTATGAAAGACTAGGGTGATTTTATACACCCGTGGCCATGAAAGTAACTGGAACCTGAATCCAATGATCTGGATGAATGAGTGAATATTTTTAGCGCTATAGTGCATTTCAGAAAACTTGCTCTGTCTCATGAGCTTTTCTGTGTTCTTTAATATATCCAAGTTCTTGTGTTCTTGTGATTCTCATGCACTGACATAATAAACGGACTTCTTTGAGATTCTGGAAATGGATAAAAGCTACACTTCCAAACATCCTGATTGCTCACAATCTCACATCACAAAGACTAGCATGGAGTCCTCTTAACATCTTTTCTGTTACTTTATTCATTCAAGACTGAAGAATTTTCATTGTCACTGTAAAAGAAACTTGAAATTGTGCTCAATAAATATTTTAAAAATGGCATTTTTAGACCTTTTATTAGTGTTTATTATTTAAGAACTCAGGATCCTTAATTTTGCAAATAACCATTGATATAAAAAGACACTTTGTTTAATGTTATGATTCATATGAGGATGTCTTTAAACTGACACACTAACCATTTTTCAGCGGCGGTACATTTAATGGAAAAAAACGATGGGCGCAGCATTGATGTTGTAAAAGACTTCCCGGTTAAACGATGGCAGCTGTTTGCAATAACAACTCAGTAATAATTGTTATTTGGCACAGTTATGTTATGCAATCATTTATATCTGCAAGTCAAGTTCATGGTTATTTTTTACACTGATTTTAAACGGGGTCCAGGAAATGAGGGTAAAAATAATTATTGGCCACTGCCATATTTCATGCTGTTGCAACTGATCTGATAGACTCTATAGGCTGGTTATCGCAAAGCTAGACAATGCCCCCCCATTCACTCCATGACGTCCTGGGCGGTCACATATTCAGTGAGAGGCTGAGATTACACAAATGCACCACTCAGTGATCATTCCTCTCTCTGTCCAAACCCTCCATCTAAAGCATGAGTGCACACTGCAGTAGTTGCACACCCTTAATATTGGCACATCAGAAAAAATAGCAAAGCCAGTTTGATAAGAAAGTACCCCAATTTCAAATTGATCTTTTGTATATTATATTGGGATATTTATATATTAGCGCTACTTGTATTTATTAGAGCTATTTTGTAATTTTGTTATTTAATATTAGTTACTATAACTCGTTATATATATATATATACATATTTTCCTCTGGGATTATTAAAGAATTCTGATTCTGATTTTTCACGACTTGGCCCTGGTGACAGGAGTAAGCCATGAGGTAAACTGCTGTAGAACCACAAAGTCTGCCTAAAGACGTCTACACATCGGTTCAGTATGTGTGAAAGTCTATTGCAAGTCTACATAGATCACATAGGTGAATGAAAGGATATCTACCGGTGAGCAGACTGGTTCCTGCTGGTTAGTGGACATAAGTCATGCCAGCAGTCACACGATGTTCCACAGTATAAAAACAGCAGCTAGAGGCTTTCGCCATCAGAACCCCGCTCCTGTGGAACCAGCTCTCAGTTTGAGTTCAGGACGCAGGCACTCTCTCCTCAAACAAATTGTGTTAAGACTCAATCCTAAGAAACGCATTCGATTGGAGTTTGATTTGGTGGCCTAAAACAATCCTGTAGTTATATAACTCTAGGCCAAGACTGCTGGAGGACTTCTACGATGTGACTGCAAACCTGCTCAGCGTGAGAGTGGCAGCTATCTCATTTCCCCAGTGCCCTTAGGGGCAGGGTGCTCCAGTGCCCCTGCCCCTAATTTGGATAAATGATTAAGAAAATGGATGTATTCTGAGGGACATTACGTGTTGTGCAAAAATCTCTTTCTGTGGATCTGTAGTTCCTGATGCTCCGCTTGCTTAACGTCAAATATCAGTTGTTTCTATTTTTTTTCTTTTTCTTTCTCCTTTCAGCCCATTTTTTGAGGCACATGGCCAGCCTCCACAACCTCCACTGTGCCAAGCGCTGCTTGGAGTTCTCTCCGTCTTGACCCCAAAATGTAAAGTGCCCCAAAACGACTCATGTAATGGTTTGCTATAAAAGCTAAATTGGGATTGAACTGAATTGAATTGACCTTCACCATCTATTTATTACTGTAATCTGTAATAACGACAAGGGTCCTCTATTTAAAACCAAATACAAATGATTCCCTCAAGCTGAAAGGGCTCTCAGCCTAAAGCTATCATAACAAAATGATCAGCAAGGCATAAAAGGCATAGATCTCCCGCTTGCATATTGCTTTCATATTAGAAGACTGGTTTGTTTAATTCACCTGAAAAAAGGTTTCAGTGTTTCACTGTAGACAAAGACTGTAGTCTTTGCAGTCTAACTGTCTAACACATAAAAACACTATCAGCTCTCAGCTCAGCAAAACAGATCTCCATATAATGTCGGTGTGAAGTCTTATAAAAAATTAGCCGTGGAATTGCCGTGGATTAAGCGATGTACTTTAGAGCTTGGGCATGGCTAACAATCATACTATGTGAAAGTCCAGTTGCATGCACAGAACTTCTTGAAGAGGACCAGGACATGATACGCAGCGCACTAGTCTGGATTAAGAAGTTAGAGAACATAATACCTGGCTGAATAGTAATAACTTTGACAAGAGTTATTACACACACACACGCACGCACACACACCAGTTACAAAGGCTGCCAGTCATGTTGCAGGAGCCTGGTCTCATGACAGCTCCAGCCTGACTGCATTTATCATATCCTGTAAATAAGTACCGTCTTTGCCATGATACACGGGTATCTCAGTGAGTTTCATGGACATTGAATTCCGTGTTTAAGAAATTATCAGCGTGGTTCGCAATCACATAACCACGACAACCTCGTAGTTCATGTGACGTAACTTTGACAGACTCAAAATAGGTTAGTACAACTTGGCACCCTTGACTTAAGGTTACCTGATTTTGCATATTTTATGTACGGTGCAGTGTATTTAGTGGGTTAAATGTACTCAACGCAGATTTATGGGAGAGTAAGTCTTTGATCTCTAATACTCTCAGCAGTGCTCCACAGCACTGCCATGAAAGAGACTTTACAATGACATCAGTTTGGCACAAACACCTGCGACAAGAGAACCAATAAAATACCCAATCCATTTATGGCATCTCCATGCATGATGACAATACATATATGTGGTTGTGCTTAATTAGCTGATGCGTCTGGTTTGATGCACCATTGGACAATTTCCATTTATAATTAATATTGCCTACGAAAAACAGGCATGACTCACTGTGTTGTAGAGCTCTTATATCACTATGGCCAACAGCAACTGCAACACTGCTGCACATTACAGTAGATACACACAGACTTCCCTCTACAATACACTGAGGCTCATTGCCTAAATCAACAGCCAGAGAGAGACCTGGAGGACAGTAGCACTTAGAATTAGTTTACTGCCTCATCATTTAGCCATATTCCTAAACTGTTTAAAGTCAAGGCCACATGACACCGCTACACTTAACTTTCAAGATGTAAAGCTGCACACTGAGACACACATTAAAGTTTAACCACTGGCTCCTTAAATATTTCAGTGGTCCATCATTATAGACATGGGGAGACATCTGTGGATAGATTTACCTTTGCAATAAATGGAAATGGGGAACAATACTGATCCTGTTGAAAGCTCTGCGGAGAAATGGCGAACATTCCAGTAAAGACCAATAAACCCCGAGTTGCAGCTTTATCTGCTTGATTTAATTGTTGTAAGGAAAAATAAAATACATGACCTAAGTATGCTGCAGTACATAGACGGTAATGCAGACAACAAGATGAATGAGTCGTCCCCACCATTCGCTACCTGAAAACACGATTTCTTAATAATTATCAACCATTATATTCTAAATCATGAAATTCTCCCTAAACACTAATTACAAATTTGGAGATGTCTAGCAATATAAATTCTGCTTCATCATTTGGCAGCTATGAATGGATCTCAACAATATTACAATCCACGGGACTCCCTAAACATCAAATTATAGTGTATGTATGTACTTTTTTTGCAATGAGAAAATAACAGGTTTATATAAGTGTAATTTCTATAATGAAGTAATCATTATAGAAATCTTTTACATTAACAATGGATCTAAAAAGTGCTGTAAAAAGCATCACTCATAGTATGAAACTCCCAAAGAAAGAACTCTCTTCACAATTGATATTTTGGCTTTGCAGAGCCATAAAAACACAAGCATAATTAGTAATAGTAAAGAAAACACCAACCCATTTAGATGATCCACTTCTATGGTTATGTGGCATAATTTAAAAAATAATGACTTACAATCAGTTTTCAGTAAGACATGGCTTGCCTCATTCACACAAGCACCTTTTTCTAAGCCTTTTCTATATAAGAGCTTTCTATCTGACAACCCCACACTTTCATTCTCTGATGGACGCATCAGAGAGTAGTTTGGGGTTTGTATCTTCCCCAAAGATATTTGGCATGCAGACTGGAGCAGCTAGGGATAGAATCACCAACCGTCCGATTAGCTGATGACCCGACTTATCTACTTCCAGAGCTACATCCACCCTGACCTACACCCACCATGAGCTACAGCTACCCTCAGCTACAGCCACGATGATCTAAAGCTACCATGAGCTACAGCCACCCTGAGCTACAGCCACCATGAGCTACAGCCACCCTGAGCTACAGCCACCATGAGCTACAGCCACCCTGAGCTACAGCCACCATGAGCTACACCCACCATGAGCTACAGCCACCGTGAGCTACAGCCACCATGAGCTAAAGCCACCCTGAGCTACACCCACCATGAGCTACAGCCACCGTGAGCTACAGCCACGATGATCTAAAGCTACCCTGAGCTACACCCACCATGAGCTACAGCCACCATGAGCTACAGCCACCCTGAGCTACAGACTTGCCATGGATGGGGTCACCCCTCTTACAAACTAATCCAAACTATTACTCGTTTCCTGTAATCGCAACCAGGTTCTCATTTCAGGGGCTCATGAAAATGTTGTCACTAAGCAGGGAACGTTTTCTCACGACAGTCTGTCCTGTCTAGTAACAGTATGCGCCTACCCTCTTCGGCTGGAACGATGATTATATTGTCCTCACTGAGCAATGTCAGTGTCTTTCTCACCACAAAGATAATAATGTACAATAAACCAATCAGGATTTAAGATTTGACTCTCATCATCCAGTAGAGAACAAACTGGGTGTCATCAGGGTTCAACACAGAGCAAACACTATCCCGCAGACACAATGGTCAGGAAAGCAGGACAACATCATATCAAAAAGGCTTTGAGTAAATGTGGTTAGCCCACTCCATTCCAAAGATTGGTCCAACCTAAGGATCAAGTGTCCTTAGGTTGTCCTTAGAACAAACAGAGTAATAGTATAATAGCTTAGATTGTTGTGAATTATACCTTGAGGAAACCAGCTGCACAACCAGCTCTCTAAAAAGAAAGCTTTAAACCCATAAGATGGAGATGAAAGGGCAATTTACTGATTTAGAAGACCTTTGATTGGCCTAGAAAATAGGTTTTTACTCGATTAAAAACAATCCTTCTCTAAAGCAAGATCTTAGAATTCCTTACTGAAAGACGACAGCAAGAATAATCCCTGGAGAAAAATCACTGGAGCCCACCTCAAGTGGCCAGCAGTAGAACTGCAGTTTCTGGCACTTGTCCATTAGCTTCATTTTTCAGCACCTGGGGGTTTCCGCTTGGCACGCTAACGTCCCATCCATCATTATACTTCAAACCGAATATGCCGAGCGCTCAGCGTGGCCTTCCATTTTTAAGGTAATTCAGGGCAGCAGTGTATTACTTCATTATAATAGAGCCATCAGCTTTTTCGACACCTGCATCTACTCAGCGCACGTAAGGTCATGGAAGTAGGTTTCCTTATTCTCTTACACAAAAGCAGACAGGAAAGCCTGTGTTTCTCAGCTGGACGTGTGGGGGGTATGTTTAGCTGGGGAACTTCAGGAAATCTAGTGACCTTGAGCTTGGTCAGGTCACATGACCATCCATCACGGACGAACAGCTTTGCCGCTGTGCCTTGATCTAGTGGGAGGGGGGAGGCAGCTTTGGTGTGATAATAAGATGAAAAGTCTGCTTAGTGCAGACAAGCCAGCCCTGGGTGGAACAGATGGAAGCTCCTTCTTTCTTATGCAATCCAGCACTAGTGAGGCAGAAAACATGACTTTTATATGACTCCCTGGATGTCAGAGAAAACAAAACGCCTAATGGCCTAATGAAGATCATGGGACTAACCGATGAGGTTCGTAGGCAGATGGGTAGTGGGAATAACAGGAGGTCATCACCACCCGAATGCATCTCCCATCATGCCTGCTGGCTGCTAGTTCTGAGGCTAATATGCAGTCAGTCACTTTAAATGATAAACAACACGTATCATTGAGTATGGAACCACACTGAATATTCTTCAGTACAGCAAGCCGACTGTATTTGTGTGCGTTTCCTCACAAACTTTGCTTTGTGAAAGCAATCAGTGGCTCATAGATTCTCCAAATTGACCAAAACAATGAGATTAAATGCGCTGAGGGAAGAGCATGCACAGGTGAAGGGCTCTGAATAGTAATACTGTTCCAAGAAATGTGAAGGAAAGAAGACGGAGAGTAAAAAAACCCCTCCCCTGCCAGTTTTCCTCAGACCCTTTTCTAAAAATAGCTCTTCTGGTGTGACATCATCAGTGCTACGTAAATACAGTCCACCTTTACTTCTGTTCGAGCAGCACAAAAACGTTTGAAGTCACCTTTCAGCCTCCCGGAGCAGCGCTGCTGGCTGTTTTTGGGGCTGACAACATGCACACACAACATATGCACAGACCAGCATACAGACAGTAACATGTGCACTGTGTGTTTCCTGCTCATTTCTTCCTTCATATGAAGAAATAGGAAACTAGACCAATTGCTGATTTCAATTGGGGTTCCAAGCACCCATTTTCCCTTCTCTTGATTGGATGGTTTTTGCTTCACAGCGTTAACACTTTCAGCACATGAACATAAAATTCCCAAATGTACAACATTCAAACAATTACTCACGAGTGATGGTGGCGTCTGTGAATCATGACGGAGCTGGGGACCTCTGTGTCCGGTCTGGGGGGAACAAGAAAGCAGAAAGCTTAGGTACACAGCGACTACTACACAGTTAACTCTCCTACCTACCCCTCACACACACACACACACACACACACACACACACACACACACACACACACACACACACACACACACTGACTTAATGTGTCACTCATTCAAGCTCAGCAGCAGTTGAGATGATGGCTCATGTACAGCTGACTCATGATATAACTGCTGCTACACGTGACACCACAAACTCTCCACTTAATTTATATTCATGCAAACAGACTAGAAATGTTCAAAGTACTAGATCCTGTCTATGCAGTCAATATGAGGTCACTGAGGTGCTGAGAGAGGACTGGCCTGCTGGTCACTATGAAAACAGTGAAATGACCTTAATCTCAGTTAATATGGCTACAGTGAGAGAGCGCTACATCAAGGAAAAAGGAGAAAACCTTCTACTCCTTCTGGAGTTTGTATCTGATTTTACATCATGTAAATATTGACAATGAAAACTTAACCACAGCATTTAATTCATTAGTAGGCTCAGTTTGCTTCTCTCAGTTGTAACTGACCCACTCGTTGCTTTGATCCCACTTGATCTTGTCCGACCTAAGGGATAATTAGCCGTCTGATTGTAATGATATAGAAACATTTCACAGCATTCTTTAAAAATCCTCTTTTGCCTGACCATTTTTTAAATACAATTTTAGAATAATTACACAGCATTACAGTATATGCCTCTCTCTACATTAGTTTGCACTCTTTTCTCTTCTCTTTCTACTCACTCCCAACAGGTCCTAAAGAACGCCTGCCTCTCCCTGAGCCTAGCTCTGCTGGAGGATTCTTCCTGTTAAAAGGGAGTTTTTCATTCTCACTTTCGCTAAGTGCTTGTTAGCCTAGAAAATAGGTTTTTGTGCTTGTTCTTGTCTAATATTGCAGGATAACCTGTAATATAAAATGCACGTTTTCAGCTGACTGTAGTTGTGAATTTGCGCTAGATAAATAAAGTTGAATTGACACTATGTTTGTTTGTTTTTTTCTTATAGGTTCCCAACTGAATATAGAATGTGCAGGAGTATTCATCACAATAGAAGCAGAGTTATTGCTGTTTCACAATCCCTTCTGCATTTGGATTGTCTTGGCACTTTTTTATGTCTTTTCCAAAGTTTTTATGAACTTGTTTTCTTAAAATGGCATTTTGAAGCTCTAGATCAAGGAAACGTGTTCTGAAAAATGCAAAGGATGCATGTTTCCATTTACAAGTGCCATAGGCAACCAGCACCGATGACAGCAGCAAAGTTTTAGTTCCCAGTGTAAATGTACAAATACATAACTGAGCCAGGTATACTTTGATCTGAGATTGACCCTGACCCTGAACCCTGCAGTGGTTGGAAAAAAAAAAGAGTAACCTATGTATAATCCATCCAACCGATTGAATACATCCTGTAACCTGCTAAACAAAGACAATTCAATTCAATTTTATTTATATAGCGCCAAATCACAACAACAGTCGCCTCAAGGCGCTTTACATTGTAAGGTAGGCCCTACAATAATACATACAGTGAAAAACCCAACAATCATATGACCCCCTATGAGCAAGCACTTTGGCGACAGTGGGAAGGAAAAACTCCCTTTTAACAGGAAGAAACCTCCGGCAGAACCAGGCTCAGGGAGGGGCGGGGCCATCTGCTGCGACCGGTTGGGGTGAAAGAAGGAAGACAGGATAGAGGCATGCTGTGGAAGAGAGCCAGAGATTAATAACAAGTATGGTTGAATGCAGGGAGATCTATTAACACATGGTGAATGAGAAAGGTGACTGAAAAGGAAAAACTCAATAAATCAAGGGGGTCCCCCAGCAG
>VURO01044637.1:0-15968 GCA_015108175.1 Pelvicachromis taeniatus | reverse complement strand
ACGGCCTCATGTGGCAAGAGTATGCAGGCAGTACCTGGAGGATGAAGGAATTGAAACAATTGAATGGCCTTCACGATCCCCTGACTTAAACCCAATAGAACATCTGTGGGACATTATGTTTCGGTCCATTAGGCGCCGCCAGGTTGCTCCTCAGACTGTACAACAGCTCAGGGATGCCCTCATACAGATCTGGGAGGAAATGCCACAAGACACCATCCGTCGTCTCATTAGGAGCATGCCCCGACGTTGTCAAGCATGCATACAAGCTCGTGGGGGCCACACAAGATACTGAAAAGCCTTTTGAGTAGCAGAAATTAAGTTTTTGAACAAATGGACTAGCCTGCCACATCTTCATTTCACTGTTTTAGGGTGTCTACACAATTGAGCCCTCTGTAGGCAGAAAACTTTTATTTCCATTAAAAGACTTGGCATCCTTTTGTTCCTAAGACATTGCCCTGTTGTTATTTGTATAGATATCCAACTTCATATTGAGATCTGATGTATCTAATGTGTTTCTTTGAAGTGTTCCTTTAATTTTTGTGAGCAGTGTATATGCTTTATATAGAAGACGGAGATCACCAAAGACTTTGCTTTTTGGAGCCTCAACATCAACATTTTGGACAAGAGGATGGAGGGCGAAATCCTGATCTCATCCATAAATGGTATGAGTAAAAGGCTAAATCACAGCAATCATAGCATCTTTAAGCAAAAAGGCTATTCTACTGTGATACTCTATAGACCAAAACCAACTACACACAACACCTGAACATTGTACATTTTGAGAACAAAAAAGTTTAGAGTTTAGTAGAGTAATAAAGTCTGTATTGAATAAAACATTTCTCATCATGCAATGCTGTTATTCTTATGTCCGATCCAATCAGAGAGATGAGACCTTCAGGCATGAAAGGAAATGCCCGGAGGTCTTGCTGTCAATTAGAACATGTTTGGTTTTTTTCAGCATACAAGATTTTTTTGTAGTTTGCCAAGCAGCACTGTTAAAATTTGCTTTTATGCTTTTACGAAGGAGCCAGCTGTTTCTCCATCTGGATCTAAAAAATTCTCAACATCACATCATGACTGTTGTCTTTTCCAGCAGTTTAATGGTCCACTGGAGGCTTGGAAGAAATCTCTGCCTGTTAGTAATATTCTACAGAAGCCCAGATCACAGGTGGTATACGCAGATTGTAGCACAATGATATGATGTATAAGAAGTCAACATATGGAACAACATCCAGTATCTTAAATTTTTGGAACATGTCCTAAGATAAATCAAAAAAGGACAGTGTTGGTGGACGATGTGTTACAGATCCTTTGTGTGGTGAGGTCTGTGGCAAATCATTCGGTATTAGTTTTGGCAGGTGCCAAGTCTAGCCGGAAAAGGCAATCAGCATCTCCATAAAGCTTTCAGCAGACGGGAGCGGGAAGTGCTCTGAAATCTCCTGGTAGACTCTGCAGAGACTTTGGACTTGATCAAACCCAGTGGACCAATCACCACCAAAACCAGCAGATGACACGGCTTCCCATATCATCACAGAGTGCCGAAACTTCACACCGAACTTCAAACACCTTGGATTCTGTGCATCTCTATACTCCCTGCAGACTCTAGGACATTGATTTCCAAATGAAATGCAAAATTTACTTTGATGTGAAAAGAAGACTTTGGGCCACAGAGCAACAGTTCAGTTCTTTTTCTCCTCAGCCCAGGTAGGATGCTTCTGATGTTGTCTCTGCACAGCAGTGGCTTCATATTAGGAATTCAACAGTTAAAACCCCTTTCCTTACAAAATCTGACACCAGCCTCAATCCACTCCCTTCTTGAACTGACCTCTCTTGACAATCTTTTTAAGCCTGTGGTCATCCCTGTTGCTTGTGCACCTTTCCAATGTATCCCACTTTCCCTGAAGATGCTTTGATACATCACTCTGAGCAGCCAGGCTTTTCAGCAATGACCTTCAGTGTCTCACCCTCCTCATGGAGGATGTTGGGTCACCAAATGTCAAGTCAGCAGCCGTCTCCATGGTTGACTGTCCTGACCTATACTGAGAAAAACTCAAAATTAAATATACTAATAATTCTATTAATCTTGTGTTTTTGATTGGCACGAGCTAAAAGCCACGATTGCTGAAATTAAACCAAAATTAGGCATGAAACATTTCCCTTTTCAGTTTAATAAATAAGAATATATGAAATTTTCCCTTTGTTGAAGGAAATCACTTTAAAATATACTTTTTTTTCCTCACAATTTTCTCCTTTTTAGAATACATTATTACAGTAGTAGGTGCAGTCTCACTCTGCTGTCGCTTACAGCCATGCCGCTGAAGAAGACTTTGTCTATTTGACCTTTTTTAAATCCATAGTTTTCTAAAATGTGGCAAAATCACTCTTCCGTTGGCTTCCCCATGTAGTTTCATGGTTATATGTGTGACTGCATGCGTCGGTGTGTATCGGTGTGTGCTGTGACCTTTCTGCCTCACCCTGGCTCAGAGTATAAATGGAACCTGGGTGTTTTCAGATCTGTCTGGAACAGGCCTACCTCACACAATCACACTATATTTTGCTGCTTGACTTTGGTTCAGTGTGAAAGGTTAACTGTTAATCAGGGTGTCGCTGTGACCGCAGGACAAAGTCATCCTGTTCTAGCAACAGTGTTACCTCCCCTCCTTCTGTATTTGCTCTGCTTGCAGACTGCTGAAACGGTCATTGAGAGTTTTTTAATAACAATGACTTTAATAAAAGTTATTGCGCGGTCAGACACTTGATATGCAGAAACAGGGCATGAGGTTTGTCTCGAGTGCTCTTTGGGCATTTTACAAACAAAAGAAGCATTTTAAAAACCATCTAGAAGAAAATGGGTTTTGGTAAAACAGAGGATGTCGAAGTCAAATCTTTTAACAGCAATACATTCCTGTGTCAAACATTTCAAGGCACTTTTGAAGTCTTTGACATGTTTGATGGATTTCTTTGTGTCGTGCATTACTTTGTGTAATATCAATGCAGCAGTTGAATGGTTAACAGGGAGTAATTTGTTTATATTGGCCCCTCAATGAGAAAGCTAGTTTGCATAATTTGAAAGTGCCTGAAATCTGATTGGCGAGATCAGGGAGACAATGGTTTGATTGCAGGGTAGTGTCTGAGTAAGGCCGGGTAATCAGCACCGTTAGAGAAATTAGGTTTTTAACTGATTAAACTGAAGGTAACTGTAAGTACAGAACTGACATTGGTCTTGTTTTTCAAATTAATTTACTTTAATCTTCGTTTTTATTCATTTTAATACTCTCACTCACTGCAGGGAACTACTAAGGTTTTAAGGTAGAAGCTCATAGGCCTGCCTTACATGTTGATGTAGCTCTTAAATGCAAATTATCTTCTTTTTATACAGAGTCATACAGAACAATCAAAAAATATACTCATTAGCTGTGTACTTTTAAAATCAGTCTAGATATATACGAAAAGATAAATAATACAGTGTTTGTGCAGCAAAATAATTCATCAGCGTCCTGGGATGATGTCATGAAAATTGTTGGAGAGGCAGAACAAGGACAAAGTACGTCTCAACATCTACAGAGAGCATCAGCTTCTAAGGCTATTCAACATTAAAGTGGACTTTAATTGTAGTACATTCAATTTAAAAAACAATTAATACTCTGCATTAATAGCTTTGCATTAGTTGCAGTCTAAAATGCATTTGCACTTTCAGCTCCTCCTCTTCATAAATCTCCCTGTAAGCCATCTTTTCATCTGATTAGCTGCCCCATAAACCAAAGGTTTTAACAGTGTTTAAAGCTTCCTGAAGCCTTTTGGCCCATAAGGCTTACTTGCATGTATGCAAACCTTGTTAATTGAGACAGTGGACATGTCCTAACTCTATTTAGCCATAAACAGAAACCTGGTGGAGGTTAAGCTGTTACTCTTTTATTAGTGACAGAAGCCACTTCCTGACTCTTTAGGCTTTTGGTGTCTTGTGAAGGGCAACTAGTGCAAAGTTTTTCCCAACAGTGTCAAAGTAACTTCTTCATTTGTGCTTTTAGTCTCACATTGGTTGGAATTGTTTTAAATGTGAAGGTATGCTGCAATTTCCCCTGCCTGACGTTTTGCATTCACGCACCTTAAAAAAAAAGCTGATTATAGTCTACATCTCACTTTTTATGTGTTTATAATTATAAAGTAAAAAATTCTAATTGCAGAGAAAGATTTTAAAGTTAAAATGAAAAAAATATTTAATGATTTATTGCTGAATATTTATCATGATTCTGGCGTAATGATTGGAACATGGAGACTTGCATGTAAACACTTTCACCAAGTGTTGCTTATCTGTAGCCTGAGGCATTGGCAGCTGTGGAGCTGTCACAGGCTAAATTTAGAAGTTTCTTTTGGGGGTGGCTTTTTAAAACTTTGAGGCCCACACCGTGAGGGTTTCAGTTTCGGTTTCGGTTGTTCCTGTTTAGATTTTGATTATTTAGTTTTTCCCCCTCGTGTCTTTGCCATTTGTGTGGCTGTGATTATCTTTGTTGTGAGTTCTTGTGTCTTGCTTCCCTCGTGTTTCATTCTGTGCCTCCAAGGCATTTGTGTCTCATTCTTTCGATCTTTTGTCAGGCAAATATGTACTTTACATAATAACTTCTAGTATAGCAAGAGTATATCAAACTATAACCTTTGGTAGTTCATTCTAGTTTTGAAAGGTTAAAATTAAAATATTAATTCTTAAGATGAATGTAACTGTATCCACAATTGGGCTGATGCTCAGCTTTTCAGCATCCAGCAGGCATCTTGTGCAGCAGTACCTTGGTTTATTTTATTTTATACTTTCTTTTTTTAATAATGCATCTCGAGAAGTCACGATGAGGATATGAGAGTAAAATAGCTTCCTGAACAGGGCTCACAGTTTTTCCTCTGACTACAGATAAGAAAATGAGACAACTCAGACTCTACAAAATATTACCTTTAAACTGACAGGAGAAAATAAACGTTTTCCTGGCATCTCCTGTTATTTCAGTTGACTTAGTGCGTGTATGGTGTATACTAAATTGAAAACTAATACAAACTTTGCACAAAAAAAGATTCTTTTTTTTCCCCCAAAGTCATATCACAAAGTGAAATATGCAGCGCAACCTTATATTTGAAAGGAAATACGCTGTTTGTGAAGCACTTCTTGAAATAATTTATGACTGTCAGGTTTATAATGCTAGCACCTCTCGTGAGGTGTACATGAGCATCCGGAGGAGGAAATTCTGGTGGAATAAAAACAAGAATTTAAAGTACAAGCCAAAGTATGGGAGATTTGCTTTTCTCATCATTTTTTTTTTGTTTTTTTGCCATTTGTACGTCAAAATTTCAGGTTATTTTCTCAAACAAAATTGGGTCGGATATCTTAAACTTTTGACTTAGTCAGAAGTTTGAGTCAGTAAGTCAAAATTGTGAGATACATACAGGAACAGGAAAAAAAGAGACTTAAAAGCCTTCATATCAAAGAAATACATTTAAAATTGTGTTCTTTCTAAAAATTTATTTTTGTTGCTTTTTGAGTTTAGGCAACAAAACTTGGTCACTACTTGGTCATATTTGTATATCACCAGTTGTATATAACACAGAAGCCACTCACATAAAATGAGAGAGTATCAAAGAGACTAAACAAAATCGCAGCCACACGAAATTACTTTATAGAGACGACAATTCCAAAAAAATGGGTTAAATTTTTTTTAACCCTACCTTTGTAGACATTATTCAACAGAGGTCTATGTGAAAAGCCACATTTGAAACTTAGTAGCGCTTTTTAAAACGTCAGTGAGATTGAAAAATTGTGCAGAAAATACATCGAGAATCATCATCATGTTTCTAATCTACAGAATACCTACTAATGCCAATGCATCTATTGTAAAGGAAACACTTTTCTGCTGCGCACCACATGCAAGAAAATGACAAATGGTGAAACTATTCTGACCTTATTGTCTCGGACATAAAAAAATAAACACCCATGTTTAGTGTAGCAGCGTGACTCCTGTTTTGTGCCTCTTTCAGTTTCTGACTTTGCTCATATGCCTGAAGGATTCAGTGTTGCCTAGTGATCCATTCCAATCTGCGCAGGTGTTTACATGTGCGCGTTTACCTTAAAGGCAAGTGCACTTCACGTGTGTGTGTGTGTGTGTGTGTGTGTGTGTGAGAGAGACAAGCCCACCAAAACAGCTCGCCGCTGTCTGTGACTGCCTCTATTTGGCAATGAAACTATTTCAGCATCTGAAAACTTAACGCTCCCCACGGTGTCACAAAGAAAACACTTTGTCAAAACCACTTAGCACCACAGGACCATGGCAGAATCAGTGCCACACACCGAGCCAACATTTGTGTGATGTTAAACATGGTGTATATGAGATCACCCATGGTTTCCGTGATTGATTTCAGCCACATGACGTATTGCACTTAAGTAAATCAATGCGCCGTCAGTCAATATTACCCTCACAAAGACACACAAAGCTGAAAATACCACCCTCTCTCTCCTTAATGACTTCCCTTCTCCCTCTGTCTCTGGCATTAATAAACTAATTTCCCCAGCACTTAGTAACCTTTAGCATCCATCCATTTTCTAAACCGCTCAGCTGGTTCAGAGCACTGGAAAGTAACCTTTACCATTTCATGTATTATATTTCCAGAAAACAAACAGAGCAGTGGTATTTCAATTTCAATAATTTGCCAAATATTAAGAGTGAGTCTGGATGTTTATTACGAGTGTTGAAAATTGTGGAAAGAAACAAATTTGCTTCTTAACGCAGCAAATTGAGTTTTAGAGACTTTGCGCACTCGCATAGAGCAGAAAGGCTTCTAAATGGGAAGCATACGGCCCACCCCCCCATGAGTTTAATTAGCGCCTTAGTGTTTCATGATGTCTATTCTTAAAGGTTAACTGTCTTACTGTATTTTGTTTCACTCTAAAGTACTACAGCAATCAAGGAATTCATAGTCTAGTCAGGTGTAACATTAAGAAGGACTTTGTAGTTAAGAGTGTAAGTTATTGTCTCAAACCTCCAAGCTGTTTAGTTGTTGCTGGGCTATTGAACAAACTGAAAGGCGCGTGTGCGTGGTAATTGTGCCACGATTAGACGACACGTGTAGTTATCAAGGCTTGCATCATTAGCAAAGCAATAGGCTACAAGAAACCTAAATCTTTCCCCTCTTTGAATAAGTTCTAAAAATCAATAGTCGAGGCTCTGGACACACACAAAGTCACTACACAACGGAAGATTTCTGCAAGCAATAAAAGCCACTTTGATTCTTGTGATCCCAATTACAGAAGAAGTGAAAAGAGCATAGCACTGTTCTGACAAGAGGAATTAAATTAACTTCATCATAAGACCGCAATTTTCCTTAGATCGGAATGCTTTGTAGGCAAACCGTCATTTTAAATAATCCTCCTATTGAAGACAACTGAAAATTATCCTTTGACAGCATGGGTAAGCTTCACTGCTCTCAGATATAAGACATATACAGGTTTAAAAAATGTGCCTTAATCCTTCATCGTGTCCACTGGCCAGTAAGGGTAAGAAAATGACCCACCTCTTACTTGATTCATTACCTCCGTAAACAGTTTCCAGCGAGTCTCAGTCACTAGTTTCACGATTTATAGAGTACAGAACGATGTTCATTTTGTGAATTATGGGTCCCATTAAAGTAAAAAAGGGTGATAAAACATAATATGCCTTAGGACAGTGTAAGGGGGCTGTAGTTGTGGAGAAAGGACACTCAGAATTAGGAGTTCTTGTCACCTGGTGTGTAATGTATCTGTTCACAGAGTTCACAGATGACAAGGCAGATGTGGACGGTGTGCTGTGGAAAAGAGAAGAAAAACGTTACAAAAATAAGCTATCAAGCGCACAGAACGTGGTAACAATTTATAATAACTTCACACTATGAAGCATTAGTAAGTTATCAGACTTAAAATAGAACAACATTTCTAAAAACAATGAATATTTCACATAGCTTCACAAACAAATGTAAACACCATAATCGTATAACACCATCATATTAAACCGATGATGCAGCAAAAATGTGTCTGGGATGTGCAATAATTTGGAATTTCTTTAGTGTGTTTCATAAGATCAACTTCCCACTGGTGTGTAGTCAGTTAGCCATATTTAGTCTGTTTCAGTTCTAAAGAGCAACTGACTAAAAAGAAAAAGTCAGGTTGTTAAAATGGAAATGGATGGTGTCACTGTTTAAGGTGTGATGATGTTCAGCTGTGGCTCATCATCTCCTTCAAGTAGAATCCCAGTCACAGGATGACAAAACTGTCAAAAATCCAGCCTGTGTTAAACAGGGACGTAAATGTATTAAGGCAAGAAATAAATACTCTCAATGGCTATAATCACTAAAATAAATATGTGTATGTTCTCCATCACGCTCTGCTTTATTAAGGTTTGTTGTTGAGATGATAGTTGGGACCATCTGCTGGCCTCTCAGTCACAAAATAATTAATAATGAATAAACCACGACTCACAATATTAATAAGTATTTATAGCACATAACCTCTAACAGAGTTGCTGGTAATGATTGCCAGTCTTAGTCATTATACTGTGTATATAAATATATGTCTTAATAATTTGGTAAACATTTACTTAGACTTTCTGGTTCGTACTTAATGTATACTTATTTTAGAAATTGTCGACCATTTATAAAGTAAAAAAATACATGTTTTATATTAACAATCACAAATAAACTTTTATACGTTTTTACAGAATGTAGACTAATGTGTACTAATGTAGGTGAAATGCTTAAAAACGTATGAATTAAGTATGCGCTAATATCCTCAGTAGTGCTAAATGAAGGCTGGTAGCATGTCAAACAAACAACTGCCTAACACCTAAGCCTTGCAGTGACACCACAACCCTTGCTTATACAGGTTAAGCCCCCTAACTCACATAGTTGATAAAAAAAGAAAACGTCCGTTTTGCTTCTTAACGATATGCGTGGCCGCCTCTTCCTCTCTTCCAGTTTTCACTTGATTTTCATTGTTTTCACTTGTGACATGATCGTGTGTGTGTGTGTGTGTGTGTGTGTGTGTGTGTGTGTGTGTGTGTGTGTGTGTGCAGTTTCGTCTTACCTTTTGTCAAGGCATCAATTTATGCTCCCCAGTAATCTGGATTTCAGTTATGTTTTCGTTCGCCAGTTAAGGCAATCAGGGAAAAGCAAACAACGCATTTAAAAACTCATTAAAAAATGAGTGTTGTAATTGTTACTATAACAATGAAAACATTAGTAGGACCCAGTTTTAATGTACTAAGAGTGCACTGTTTGACAGAAAAAAAGAGAGCCTAGTTTTGCATCAACTTTTACGAAGCGGATGTAAAAACAGAGATAATAAAATCTATAGAAGGCGTACATCACACTGAAAGAAATCACCATGGGTTTCATTTGTCACTGAGGTATGACTCCAGAAAGGATTGTGATTTGTTTTTTCTTTTCCCCCCTCAAATTACACTGAACTAGCATCCTTGCCTGATGCCTTTGCTTTGTGCCCCTCCGGGGAAGCTTTTGGCTTTCTTACTTTAGTTTGTCCTGAATATTGTTATTGTCTGTCTAAGAAAACACGTCTTGTTTCGTCTGGATTGCTCACATGCATCTGTTACTGCCTGATGACATTTCTAATCCATTTTTCAGTGTGTTTTCACATGATGGTATTTGGGACAGTTTGTCCAAACGGCATTTATGATGGGCCAACTGCCATTTGACCACAAATCATCATCTAATTAACACTAGACAATATTTCCTGGGAATATGTAGTCCACTGAATGCCTCAGCAACACCGCTTCTGTCAAGTTCAAAATGGGCTTTAGCTGCGTGTCGGACCCTGAACAGAAATACAGTCACCAATATATGTTCCTCCTTTAATAAAGTGATACCAAAGAGTTTTTATTTGAGTTTTTTAGGGATTTCATACTTGCTTCTTTGTCTCCATAGATGTATAAATGCATGTGAACTTCTATATAAATCTACTCCATTTATAAAGTATGATCTGTACTGTTTTGTTATATAATTTGGTTTGCAGGGAAACATTTACATAAATTGAGCGGACAGAATGCAAATGACGAAGCTTGTTCCTCAGGCTTTAGGCGCCGACTGTTTAATTATGTCTAGCTCAGGATTTACAGAGCACATACACATTTAGAAGAAAGGTTCCATTACACATATGTCTATATTTTTATTTATATCAATGAATTTATTCATATAATTAATTGCTGTTGCATTCAGTAGCTGTCCATCCATTTATGACCATTGTGCATCCATCTGATGGCTGCTTCTAGCAGAATCATGCACCCTGCACCAAAACTCAAATCATCTCAAACTGGATATGGATATACATTATATATCCGGATTCAATAAATGGTCTAGATGTTACAATCCATGATAGTGCATTGGTTCTAATGGAGAAAGTCTTGAGGGATGGCTGCTATGAGGAAAGGCAGGCCAGAAACATTGCTTATCATAAGCTATTCTATTGTTTCTCTTTACTTTCCTTGGTTGGGTTTAGGGAGTAGAAATCTGATCTAGATTATAATATTAAAATTAGGGACACATCATCAGTCATTGGGTTTTTCAGGCATTATCACTAGACACCCTCATCCAAGGAAGACCTGCCAGAGTCGATCAGGCCTCGGAGTGTGTCACTGGTTTATGTTAAATTGTTGTTTCTCTTCTACTTTCTTCTGTTTAGTTTTCTACAATGTATTTTCTTCTATCAATTCACTGCAAAACAAGAAGTAATACTTACCTCTTTAATATTTAAAAAGCCTCACTTCTTCAAAGGGATAGAAAAGATGATGGCAAGAAGTAAGACAAGAAAGGAGAGCCGGAAGGGGGACGCCTGATCCGGCATCCCACACCTCCCCGCCCGATTGGGCTGTATGCTCTACCTCCCTGCTGCCTCCCAGAAAAGGGAAAAAGAGCAGAGAGGAGAAGAGTGGAACATTTTTACATTCCTCCGTTAGGTTTCACTGCCATGAGGTTAACTGCACAGCCCCCAGGAGACCCTGAGACAGCTGTAGCAGTCAACCAGGGTTCTGGTTTATCACAGTAAAAATTCTAGTGTTAGGTTTTCTACCCTTTTGACGCCCTCTGCTGAGGCAGGCCCAGCACGGGCATACATACACTTTATTTCCACTTTATTTGCAGGTTGTATAATCTTTCCAACAACAGTACCTTTTTCAGGCTAAAATTATGTAATGTTGATGTTAAAAACAAATTAAACAGAAAAGAGAAAAAAAAATCAGAGTTTCTGTTTTAGTTTGATTTTTAAAATAAACACTTAGTGCTAGACGCTGTAATATGTGTTGGTGGTGTAGGTGAGTGAACTTAGAATCAGCTCTGGAAAAATCTACTGTGATGAGACAGCCTTGGAAACTGTGCAAGGACACCCAAACAAGAGCCAAACCACCTCCAACTACATGATACTGTGGATGCCTCCTGTGGCATTATGGGCCTGAGTCTGTGACCCTGCAGTTTGAGTTCTATATTTTAATTTTCTTTATTAGGTTTTCTTCACAGTGTTTTGTTGTCACAGCTTTGAGTTGGTAATCTCCTTTATTTTCTGTGATATTGTTTTGTGGGGATAGGTTAATTGAAAACTCTAAATTGCCCATAGGTGTGAATGTGGGAGTGACTGTGAGTGTGAATGGTTGTCTGTCTAAGTGTGTTAGCCCTGCGACAGATTGGCGACCTGTCCAGGGTGTACCCCGCCTCTCGCCCCAAGACAGCTGGGATAGGCCCCCCGCGACCCTGAAAAGGATAAGCGGCTGAGAATGGATGGATTGTTTTCTGGTTTTCTTAGTGTTTCACCACTTTCTACAGGCAAGTTTTGTTTATAGTTAATGTTTTTTTTTTAATTTATTTTTGGACTTTCTGTGATTTTTTTTGGTCTTTTTCTCTTTGGTGTCATGATTTATTTTGTTAGTCCCTTGTCTCGCATGCATGGCATTTAGTTTCGCTTACCCGATCTCATTGTCTCTGATTACTTTCAGCAGTGTCTTGTTACACTGGCGTCTCACATCTATCTGTGTAATCCAGGGATGTCAAAGTCAAATACATCAGAGGGCCAAAAGAACACATTTGCTACAAGCTGAGGGCCGGACTGGTTCAGTGTTTTATCAAACATATTAAAATGATTGCACATAACCTATTGAACCAAGACCTAACACAGTGCACTGTATATTATTTAATGATTAAATGATTAACCCAATATTTTTTTCTTGAGCCTGCCACAACCCTCCACACTTCCTACAATAATCACAAAGTTATTTATGACTACTTTCAGGCGGTTGACAATGTCTATAATACACAAAACCCCAAACAACATTAATGCAGTTCACGTGACTCATCAAGCGCGAACCCCTTATTTAAACCCCGGAACACCGTACCTTCGGCTTTTCCCTGCAGCTCTGGTAATCAGCGATCATGAGACTTTCTGAACGGCTTTTCTTTATTAAAGCTAAGTGACCAAATAGGCTGCCCCACGCCCCGTTTATTTGACGGATTAACTTAATGACACGCCACGCGTGAGGATTTTAACTTCACGTGTGCGCGCAAGTGCCCAAGTCAGCTGTGTCCGGTCCGGGATGGTGGTGCTCCGTCACAGCCTTCTTAGATTATATTCTTTCATTACAGCCACACTTTCTCCACACAGAAGACAAACAGGTTTGCCTTGTACCTCTGTGAACATGTACTCTGCCTCCCACCTGGCTTGAAATTCCCTGTTCTCACCGTCCACCTTTTTAGCCTTATTGGGGAGGGGGGGTTGCTGAAAGTTGACATCTGCTCTGAATGCTGGTGAATAATGAAGCCGAGCCCCGCTTGCGGCCGCTGCAGTGTTCGCGGGCTTCCGTTGCATTGTGGGGAATGGAGTATTGGTGCGTGCAAAACCCCAGCAGGCGGCTGTGACCTGCGGGCCGATTCTAATACTAATCAAATATCATCCCGCGGGCCATAGATAATCCATTGGCCAGATCTGGCCCGCGGGCCTTGACTTTGACACATGGGGTGTAATCCCTCAGTTTGCCTCAGGTCTTTGTTGCCATAGTGTGTGCAATTTCTATGCCTAACCCAGTGTAATCCATGGTTGGATTTTTGGCTTGTTTTCATCTGCCCTTCACCTAAATAAAGGTTAAATAATTTGTTCATAACTACGTCTTTGGGTGTGCATTTTGCGATCCACTGCCACACTTTACATGACAATTATTGGCTCCTGTGTCTAGCAAAATTTGTCTTTTCCTTCCAGCCCAAGTATACAAAACCATCAGATACAAAAGGTGTACATGTCTTAAAAGAAAAATAAGATTTATTAGATAAGTTAGAGCTATAAAAGTAACAACTGTCATGATTCGCTGTGTGCAGGCAGAAGAAGGACCCAAGAGCAGACTTCACGGAGGCACGAGTGGAATTCAAAAAAGCAGCTTTATTTGCCAACATAGGAAAAATACAAATATAAACCAGAGCATGAAAAGTGAGACACGCGGAGACACACAGCATTAGGGAAAAAACGTTAACTACGCGACACAGACCACAGTAAACACAGGGCTTAAACAGACTGGGCACAACGAGGGAATGAGAGGCAGGAGGGGAACACAGCTGGGAGACATCAGGGCCGACGAGATCAGGGAAGCAAAACTAGAGACACTGACATGAGACAAAGACCTTCAAAATAAAACAGGAAGCACAAATCACAAGCAAAGACACAGATGCAGAGACGCGGGCTTTACATAGGGACCTGACAACAGAGGGAACACAAAGGTAGGGAAACACACAGGCAGGGGTGACTGGACACAGAAGAGAGGGAACACAGAGTACATGAGGGCTAGGGACCAGAAACAGCACAAAAATACTACTACTACTAATAATAAACACAAAACGCTGGGTCACCGACCCAGGACCATGACAACAACATTATCTGCATTTCTTGTGAGATGAACAGAAATGCAAGCTTTAACAAGGGGCTCTTACATATTTGAGTACATTTCTTAAACATTGTTTCTTCTCCTGGGCTGTAGAGCAAAAACAGAAAATGAGATAAATAATGGACAAAAGGCTTGTGCCACTCTAAATCTTATACAATAAAGTATTTAAAAAACTTGACTGGAAAAGTGCTGGTTTTGAATGTGACAAGCAGATTATGCGTTTTAATTATAATAAACAGAGTAGGTGCTGTAATCACAAGCATTCATTAAAATTTAAAAAGCCTCTTTTTGGTCTTCAGACTTCCTGATGCACGTGTCATAATAAGCCATCTAAAAGTTATCACCTCTGTAATGTGTAATTTTTTAATATGCTTCCTTTTTTTTTTATCTTGCTCTTAATCTCACTTCATCTCACACTTGGCGGATGTAATTGGCATCGGTTTTGGTGCGCAATGCAACACTCTGCCCGTCTTCTCATCACAGATGTGTCACAACAGTCTGCAGCAAAGAAGTCTGAGCAGACAGTAAGGAGGCTGGGTATTTTAATAAAGCATCAAGCAAACTCTTGTCTGTGAAGTTTGCATGTTTTCTGCAGCCAGCCGGGATTTATTGTCAAGATAGGTTTAATTCTAAGAGGATTAATTCTTCACAAAGCAAAATCACTTAATGCAATTAAATCGATTGTGGCACATTACAAGGCACAATTTGTTGTTGTTTGTTGTGTTTTCTTCTGAATATGCGTCACTGAATGAGCTGAATACAAACTGTAACAAGGAGAGAAATGTGATTACAATAATACTGAATATTCAGTATAGTGTCTTATAGAAAAGCTGAACGATTGTGGTGAAACTGAGCACAACTCATGCTGAAAGGAGCCAGCTGAGGTGATTTGGACATCTCAGCAGGGGGCCTCCTTTTGGAAATATTCTAGGCTCATTCAATTTAGAAAACACATGAAGGCAAGTGGATTGATTCTTAATCACATCTGGGAAAAACTTTGAAACCCTCACAATATCCTGAAAATCTGGCTGGACCAAAAACTAATGGCTCTGTTCTAGCAATGGTCCCAGTGAGCCCCAATTGGGAATCCTGGAAATATCTCACCTAAAGAAAAGTTTCTATGGACACAAGTATTTGTCAGTACTTGAGGATATTTTCCATCAAAAACTGAGCATAAAAATAACAATCAACCATGTGCTGTTTCACATTTAAGCAACAAATTCTTTTTTAAGACCCCTCACTTGTAATGAAGAAATCTCAAAAACACTGTAATACAGTGTTTGACTAATGGTGTAATTCCGCTGTAGTTAAACGGAATTTTAATGTATTTTATTTGAAATGACAATGTAATTATATTTACACACAAGTATCAAGTCAGGTTGTTACAAGAAATAACTATAGTGTACGTAAATGTAAGTAGAGCATATGTAATTATAAGTACTGCATAATTTCCTGCTAATTTTGCAGAAAAAAAAAACAATATTTCCCATCTCACATAATGAGTATGTTGTACTTTTCAATGCACGGACCATATTGAAGACTATTGTAAAAGGACAATTGAATCATATAATCTCTATTATATAGAGATGTAAAAAGACAAGGTTAAGTTACTACATAACACGTAAGATGTGGAAATGTTTGTCTTGGAAAATTACCAGGTGCATGTAATTACGCACTACTTAAAATGAGATACATGATATTTAAAATTAATTACACGATTATGTGTCTCCTGTCCTGTAAAACAGCATGTCTCTATCCTGTCTTCCTTCTTTCACCCCAGCCAGTCGCAGCAGATGGCCCCGCCCCTCCCTGAGCCTGGTTCTGCAGGAGGTTTCTTCCTGTTAAAAGGGAGTTTTTCCTTCCCACTGTCGCCAAAGTGCTTGCTCATAGGGGGTCATATGATTGTTGGGTTTTTCACAGTATGTATTATTGTAGGGTCTACCTTACAATGTAAAGCGCCTTGAGGTGACTGATGTTGTGATTTGGCGCTATATAAATAAAATTGAATTGAATTGAATTAAAATACCTAAAAGTTTG
>VURO01044634.1:0-20602 GCA_015108175.1 Pelvicachromis taeniatus | reverse complement strand
TAGCTAAACAAGGACTCTTAATGCGAGACACGACAGAGGCAGTGATGAAAGTTATAGTGCTTTATTTACAGATTGGTGACAGGAATGTGGCGGTGATCGGCGTGGGTGAACGGGTTCGAGGGGCTGGCCGGGTGGGTCTGGAAGAGAGAGTTACTCAGGTTAGACAGGGGTTGGTGCCGGTTGGTAGAGAGGCAGTGGGTCTGACTGGGCGGCTTACTAGTGGTGGAAATTGCTGGGCCCTGGGAGGGGGGAGGCGATGGTTCTGGTGGGGAGTGCTGAGGCGGGCTGGTCGGATGTTCCTGAGGCTGAAAGCTGGTAGTTGGAGGGCAGGCAGGGTGAAGTACAGAGGGTCCTCCAGAGAGTTGAGAGGGAAGCCAGAATTTCAGGAGCGGGTCAGGTCCGGGTCGTGAAATCTCCGAGCGAGGCTGAAACGAATGATAAAAGGTCAGTAACAATATCAGAGAAATAACAGCGACAGGCTTGGTACCAACATTGGGTAGTTGACGAACTGGCGGTGATGAGGAGTCCGGGTGGAGCTTAAAAGCCCTGCCCGATTGCCCCCAAATCAGCCTCAGGTGTGCCTGCTTGCAGAGGAAAGGATGGCTCCGCCCAGTGGTGTTCTCCAGCCACACCCCCACATCATGACACACATTGCTTTAGAACTCTGACCATGTCTTCAAGATCAAATAAGGTCAAACTTTCATAAAAATATATTTTGCTTGTAGAACTATGTTTCAAATTTTACCGCCTTTGATTGTTTGGCAACATTTAGTAAATGAAACTTGTATATGAGAATTCTAAATTATATATTACTCACGATATAGTTTGCATCCAAATCACAATTGACCATTTCATCTCACTTTTACAGTTCACCATCAACGTTTTTTTCCAAGTTGACACCAAGGCTTGTTATATCTTTAAAGAAAATATTGTCAAGAGTAGTATACTGTAGTATAATATTATATATGTTCATGTCCAGTTGTTTAAAGAATTAATACTTATTATTCACTACCCAGTCCTACATAGAGTTTGTACACATCTTTCACACCACCCTTTTCTGATTTTTAATGCACTACTAACTTCTGAAAGTACATTTAAAAATAACAAAAAAACCAAAATGCAAACATACAAAATAGAGATTTGGCTTTTGGAGTACTTTTTGTTTGGCTAATCTTTTAATCTCCCAATATACCTCCAGTAAAGATAGTTAAGAGGAATAATTAATAATGTAGAAATTTCTTTAATTATTAAAAAAAACTCACACACATGTGAAAAATATATAAATCACTGCCATAAAAACACAAACGGGACATAAACACTACCCAGTCATACTTTGTTGTGCCAAGACTGGAGCTCTTCTTTCATTGTGTTTGCCTTCGGGCCCTGACAGTCCATTTATGGCCTACAGTTCTCAGTGACTTTAGTGCTGGTCACATGAGCCTGCTGTCACAACCATCATCACTCCAGAACAAAAGGTGTAAACAGCAAGCTCCTTGGTATATTTCCGTGTTTGAGCTCTTATGATTTATTATCCAGTTGCCCTCAAATATGTTCCAACTTGGCAGCGACTTCTGCCGAGGATTAGCAGCAGCTGTGGCTAACAGGCAATTGAATATTTATATACTGCTGAGCAGTGGCAAACAAAACTCCCTTTGAGAGTCAGCAGCTTGAGCTGTGAAATCGCTCTATTTATGCGGGTGTTTACATAACTCTGACAATATTTTCACGGAGAATTAATGCAAATGCTATCTCAATCATGACTTAGCTCGGTGGTTAAGCGGTGACAAAGCGCATATGTGTAAAGTGCAGACAGACAAGTCAGCCTGCTCTTTTTGCATAAAGGGTTTTGAAAATGGGGGTGGTCACCCTCTGGCCAAAATGGCCTTTTGTTCTAGCTACAGCCAGTGAGACAAGCACAGACTGCATGTTTGCAATCAACTGACCAGCTTTGGAGCAACATCGCTGGGATTGTGCTCTTGTCCCTAACCTGAAGGTTTGCATATTAAACTTTGTTTGGCTAATCCTTATGCCACAGAGAATAGTGGAGGATTAAGACTTTAACCCCTTCAGAGAGCGAGAGCAGAACGAGCCCTTGGCCGGCGTCTCTCTCTGCTGGAGCACCTCTCTGACTCATTGTCCTGTCACGAAGGCCAGCTGTCAGTGTCCTTGGGATGATGAGATGAATGAGGAGCCCTTGAGCACCGCGCCTGCTCCCTCTGTTTACTGAGGGGCCTCTTGCTGTGTAAATCACAACTTCAGAGCATAACCCGGCTTTACGCCTTTAACGATTTTATCATCAATGAATGAGTTTAAAACTACAAGGTTGAATAATTTATTAGATTACTGGCCCATCTTCCATGGCTATTACAAATGATCCTAAAGTAGTATTAATTGCCAATAACAAATGCAATTTGAGAGAAATCATTTTAATCACGATTTTTGTTAAAATAATTTAAAAAAAATGAAAAAGTACACGATGCATATAATATTGGCAAACTACTTAGTGATAACATATTCTTTACAATGTCCACTCTTGCAATAAAATAACATCATCTAAAAACTTAAGTGGAGATTGCACTTTCCACTGATGAGTCTGCGATGGTCCACTTGGGTCCCAGTAATGTAAACTTCCAAGAGCCTGAACAGACCTCCACATGCCTGCCTGCTTTTGGTTACCGCGTGGCCTTCCACAGAAAGTTTACATTACAATTCACCAACAACACATGCACCCAGGTGGTTAACCTCATACAGTAAGTATGTATAAAATCTACTAAGTAAGTATAAAGTCTAGGTTATACTCAGTTGCAGACACAGACTGTTTGAGACCCTCAGGCTTGGGAGTAATTCCTGTTATAATTCTTTGAAGCCTGTTTGAAATCTACTTGGACCCTCATGCTAACCATCTAGTGTTGAAATCTATGTAACTGGGACCCAAATGGACACTAGTGGGCTCACAAACACAGATAGTATAGTCACCGCTTAACAGAAATGACTACTGAGCCATCGGGTCTTCATCTGTCCATGTCTGCAACTCAGTATAATCAAGGCTAAAAATATGATCGATGTCTTTTGTAGAGTTCAAAGTAGAAAGGGTCATCTTGTTACATAGTCTTGGTACTTTGTACATTTTATACATTGTCTCATTTGTACATTTTTATTATCATTTAAACAAAGTCTTAATTACAAACCTTATAATTGTCTGTGACTCTGAAGTTTGGTGTTTTCATACCTTGCTGCTGTTCTCAGTACATTAACGTGCCCATGCCCTGCATCTATGTTAGTGTGGCTATGTTCATATATGGTCACAAAGGCAAATGTAGCATATAGTGTACAGATTTTTGAGTGGTTGATAAGAAAGTGGACAGTCAATTTACAAGCTAGTCCAGGGATACAAGCTTAAATTTCCAGAAAAAATTACAAAAGTGTTTAAAAAGAATGCAAAAAAGGATAAGATGGGTTGAAATGGTTATACAGTATTTTAAAAAAGCACCTTACAATTATCAGGATTTTTAAAACTGAGCTTTATGGCCATTAAGTTAAGACAGATAGGTAGAGGTGGCCGGGATGAATTCACGTGGATTCACCTGCGTTGTTTATGAGGTACTGGGGAAGAACTCTCGGGGAGTGTGCACTTTCAGGTTGGACCGTAGGTGGTCTGGCCCTCACACCTGCTGCCGCATCTTGAGCCTGTTAGCTGCACATCTGCAATGTCACTCACTTAACGGCCTGTCTTAACAGCATTTCTGTGTCACAGATATTCACCTCTTGGCTTACATGATGTGGACCCTGCAGGGGTTTCACTGAGTGAACAGCAATGAAAACATGCTCACTGACAAGGGTGCTGGATCACCAAACTGTTCCACATCCACTGTGCCACCTGAGACCCCCCGCATGAGCCTGCCTGATCACATCTCTCACTGTGACTTAGAGTTCAAGGTACGGCCAAGGAAATACCACCAACAGAGAAGCCTGAGCATTTCTGACAAACAAATGTCCCGAGCAATTCTCCAAGACTCTCACAGTCACCCTACAATCTTCTGAGACATGAAAGCAGCCATCGAAGGCACGAGCTACAGACAACAGCAAACAGTCTGGGATGTGGTTGCTCATGTGTGTGTGTGTGTGTGTGGGGGGGGGTCCATTTTACAAAGTTGACTCAGCTCTTGCTAAGCGGAATGACTGATGGAGAAAGGGAGGATGGGTGGTGAATGCGTGCAAGAACAGCTGTTTTCTTGCTGAAATTACCGCAAAGGTGTGAACCCTGTGGATGATCCTTACCCAACCTGCTGTCACAACTTCCAGGTGTCCAGATGTCCAAATGTTTATTCACCATCATCTTGAAGTCTCACAAAGACTGGAATTACCCTCTAATCCCAGCAGTTTTGTGAATCAGCAACTGTTGCCTGTGGGCCAAAGTAAGCTAATAGTGCATGTAATAAAGGTATCTGAGCACCAGCAGAAATTTTCATTTAGCTTTTAATTTTAATCAGAGCAAAAGTCAAGGAGTCCAATGAAGACACATAAGTTTTCTTCCAGATGCAATGACTCTGTGGATTTATTGTAGAAATATGACTAGAAAGGGCCTTAAGCAATGTCACTGATATGTTCTGGATGGTTACCTCCCCTCCCCCAGGCTGTCTCTTTGCCCACTGTTTCCAGAGCAAGTGCTCTCCATTTGTGTCCGTGGATCAAATGTCCCCAGTAACTGCTCTGTTGATCTGCGAGCCACCTTATAAGGCCTGAACAGAGAGCAAAGCCTTGAGAGAGCTATACCAGCTCGTTCCCTTTATTTACACAGACTCTTAGTGCATGCAAGCATGGAAAATCCACCCTATCAGGCTTTATTTAAAAGACCCAGGACTGACTTTATTGTCAAACACTCCTAATGTGACGCAACTAGTCACTGTAATTCTGTTTGATTCTTCTATGTGTACCAGAAGATGGATATTATTGCTGTCTTATGTTTAACTATTAAACAAGCCATATGAAGTTGAGATATCTTTATTGCTTTTCCATTATAAATGGTAGTAAATATACCTGTGTGGCTCAATATCTATTAAAAACGAGAACTGTAAGCCAAGTTGCGTGACGAAGAACGACTAGGTAGAATAAATAAGAATAAAGAATAAGGAATTCCATGGATCTGTGGATCTCAATAGGTTGATGCTGTTTCACAGCATTCACCCAATAAAGATAAATGTATGCAACATTTACAAAGACCATAAAAAGTTAAGACTTAATGATTTATTTTTATTTTACTACATATGCCAAAAATTCATGGACAAAATTCAGAGGGTGCTTCAGCACAGATCAAAATTCATTATGCGAGTAATACAAAAGTTATGGTTTACCTTATAGTGAGTGAAAGAGGAATTTCCTGCACTGGAGGGCTCTTAACCTGAATCTTAGGGTTAATCTGTGTGGAAGACGGTAATATGACTTTTTTTTTTTCTGCGTCGATTTGGACATATGTCTGGTAGAGTAAACATGGAGTCAGAGAGAGCCTTGTGTGAACAGTACCTACATTCAGCCCTGCAGTCTCCCCCCTTAGGCTCTTTAAACCTTTTTCTCCAGCACATGGCAACATAGCCTATTAACGTGTAATATTTTAAGGATATTTGAGCAGATTTTAAAGTTTTGAGCAAATATGACAACTGCTTTGTTTTCCAATATAATAGGTATGGATTTCTTTCCCTATTTGTTTGGGAATTTACCCGCATCCTCTTAAGGTTGTTAACATGCCTACGCTGTAAGTCAGTCCACTAACAGATAAAGTAAGACAACCAGATTACATTATGGATTCTGAAGCAGCTCATTTGCCAGGACTTTCCAATTTAATTAGCACAAGTTGCAGTCCAACCGCAGCCAATTAAAAATGATGCATGGGTTTGTTTGTAAAGACAAGTGTTCACACTTATGAAATGAACACCCATCAAGCTAACAACATGTTAATTTGCCATCCGTGCCAAGAGTTGGACTGACCTGACTGGATGCTATGCTGAAACAATTGAAAATCTGAAGCATAATAATAGAGCCATGTGACTAATTAACAGTACCTCAGAGATCTTTTTTTCTTCTCTGCTACCATAAATCATTGCTAAAATGTTTTATTTAACTGCAACGTTTTTGCTATCATATTAAGCCACAGGCGTTTTAAATGAGCCTCCCTAATTGGATGATAAGGCTGGAGATCTGCAGAAGTCATTTGTGTAGCTATGGGAAAGTGGAGTGTAGGCTGGAAGAGCATGTGAAAATGTGCCTTGGAAAAATGATTCTGGCCAATGCAACAAGGGGCGTTTTTTATTAGTTGACACAGATGATTTCCTAGCGTTTCATATGAGACCATGTGGCTGTTCACAGAATTTAATGAATGTCAGAAGAGGATCAATATCTTTACCAAATCAGTGAAGCCAGGCAAACATAATGTAAATTAACATAGCTGGGATTTTGTCTGCATTGTGGAGACTTGGCTCAACTGCTGAGCGAAAGGTCTCAGACATGCAGTTACACAGATAATGAGGGAGTGGAGCCGGACAGTGGACAATCAGATCTGTGTGTGTGCAGACTGGCAGAAGCCCCTGACGGTGCGTCAGTCCCGCATCACACCTGGCAGGCAGTAACGTCTACTGGAACCATCAGCAGCCTTCAGCAGTCAACACACCTTAATGAATGCCTGCAAGGAGCTGTAACAACCGATGTTGCAATGCACTCAGGTGATATGTCAAAAATGAATTGAAAAAAGTTCAGAACATCCTTTGAAATATCTACACTTTTCTTTTTGCTAGAATCTCTTTGCTTTGAGTGTGAACGCGTGTGAAGGTGAGTTGACAAGTCCTTCGTTAAAGTGATGTAAACTGGCTAAGGGAACGCGCGGATGTCACAAATCTGTCTGTTAGCAAGGAAATTCAGCCAGTCAGCAAGCCAGCCAGGCAGTGAGCAAAGCCCTGAGGCAGTCTGGGTAATTACTGGCAAGTCATGAAGGCCAAATGGAATGTTTACTCTCCACCAGGGTCAGCAGGCATCAGGAGAGCGTGCTTCACAAAAGCTTTGACAAGATTTGCAATTGGCTACTTTGTTGCTGCTGCCCCTCGTTTAAAGATCATTTGCCTGTCACCGTGACTGTGTTTAAAAGCTGTATTATACTGTATGAACAACTTCTTATGGGTTGCCAATTAATGCTATTATGTAATGAGGCAGCTGTTTTTGACGTGCAATAAGGGTCATTTTCATTTTCCCTTTTTCCCTGATATTTTTTTATTTTTTTTAAAAACCCCTTCCTTTCATTGCTGTTAAATAGTCTCTGTATAGCAGTTGTAGCATAATTGGCTTTGAAATACCTTCTGGGAGCAGGACATAGGTAAACACATGGGCCATAAACAGCTTTATTTGACAACGCTCTATGTAAACCTCACAAATCAGGTTGATGAGTATGATCTTTAGGCATAACTGTTCTGCAGAGGTTGTGGCCTGGCCCGGGGCTCTTGACCTTTAACCTGTACTAGTTCACTGAGTTGTGAACCTTGTGGCTCTGAGGGGAGGTTGGGTTCAGGCAGACGCCTCGAGGGCCGAAGGGAGACATTAGCTTCTCTGCCCTCATGAGTCAGAACTACATAGACCTCAAGGTAATTACAACAGCAAGCCTCTTTTCATCTTATGTACTGATTATTTCGATACAACACCACGGATCAAAGGTTCCATTTGTTTCTGTGCAAATTATGTTTGTTACTGAAAGGCCAGCCAAGTTCAGTACCATAAGTTTTTATCTGAGCTTGTACACAACTTCCTAAACAAAAGTCAGCACTTTATGTATTATCCAAGAGACCCTCCCTTCCAGTGACGGACTTACAGTGCTATTTTCAATTTGCAATCGTATAACATGTGAAATTAATTTCTTCTTAATTAAACTTGGTCAGTTAGTAGCTTGTTCCACAAGAGCCTGGGAGTCGTTCAGAGAGTGTCAGAAGGATCTTGTTTCCTCAGCAGAGTTGCTGTTCTTGGCAATAAACAAAGCATCACGTCGAAGCCAAAGTCTGTGCGGTTATAATCATTTTCCCCTTCGTTCTGAGCTGGCACATTTGCCTTTAGCTTGTTTTCGACATTTTGTTCACATCACAGAGCCAACTGAGTGTGTGGAAATTAATTTTTGTAGCAAGAAAAAAGTAGTTTTGCCTTCCCCTTCAAGCTCGCCTTGTTTTTCTTGTATCCAACAAAATTTAAAGTTGAAGATGGATTTTAGATGTGTCATGGTGTCCAGTATTATTCTGCAGCGTGGGAATGTTTCTACCTTCATGACTTACATTTTGCATAGTATATCATTCCATCTGCTATCTATAAGCATATGATGTAATTATGTGAGTCACTGTTTCCTGTGCAAACAGTCAACTGATGAAATTAAATAGAGGTTAGGTTACCCTCATCATAGAGAATGATAGGATCAGCTTCCACTGTAACGGTACGGTATAGGGGAAGCGTGATGGCACAGTAGCAACCGCTTTAGTGAATTTCATCTGAAAGCCCTTCTTGTTGGATTTCCTGCCATCATAAATCAACGTGACAGGGATCCCAGTCAGGATGGCAGCATTGTTTTCCAAGACAAAGACCCTGGATGATGGGAGGCCTATACCCGATGTCTAACAATTTTCTATTGTAGAATGATCAAGATACGCAGTGGACTGGAAGAGTCATAACCTTGGGCAATCTGCTGCTGGTACAGTGGAGACTTGTTCATCTCATACTCAAATCACACCATCACCAAGAGGAAATGCAGCTCTGTTTTGAAAGCAATGCCCTGCTCAGGGCTGACGGTGTGGTGCTAGAATGTCAGCCCGTCGTCAGTACAGCGCATCTCTCTGGTATGAGGTCACCGGTTCACAATGGGAGAAACTGCCCTACGACGAGCAGACAGACATGCATGCTCCTGGCAATGAGGTATCCAGAACCATTTATCTCTTAATCGCCACAGCAGTCACGCAAATTGACTAATAAACACGCTCACATAGCAGCCCTTCACTAAGATGTTTGACTTGTCTCGTGTTTGTGATGATCATAAGAGATTATGAAAACTTTATAAGGGATTTGATGCAACCTTTTGTTTTTGAAATTTCCCTCCAATGATATTGTTTCAAGAAGACTGGTGGTTAAAAACTGGTTAATATTTAACCAGTTAAGATTTAAAGTTTTAAAGTTCTGTTTGATTTCTGCTGAAACGAAACCATCTACAGTGGAAAGGTCATTAGAAATTACTATATACTGTAAATTAGTGTCACTAGGAATTGGTTTAACAATTAAGTCCAAATGACAGTGAGTAAGACTTAAGCACAGACTGGCATTGTCATACTTAAACAGCTGATGTTTTGCTCACATAGCTGAGTTTTAAAAGTCAAGTAGAAATTGTATGTCCTACAGTGTGAATTCTGTTTGCACTGGCTTGCATACAATCTGTGCAAAGAAATTTAAGGTGGCTAAAAGTAGCTCTGTGAATGAACACATTTTTTTGCACAAGCTGGATCTCAAAAGCTGTAGCATCCATTGTTAGTATATGATGGTGCAGTTTCCTGAGGGCAGGAGGTGTTCAGTCAAGTCTGATTCCGGTAAGAGGGCTCCGGGATGACACAACGTGTTCAGCTCATCTGCGAATTTGCTAGACAGACTCAGAATATGCCACAGCATGCCAGCTCTTTTCTGCTGGCTGCCCACTTCCCAGAATGTCAGAGAATGCCATCTGGGACATAGCAAAAGACCAAATATTCAACTCCTCTTCAAATGGTATCAAAGAGCCGTTAGCATTAGCATGCAGTGACAGTATCATACCAGGCATGATGTGCATCTTTCCTGATTTGTGGATGAAACATGTTTATAACTTTTGTTCATTTTACAGTAAAAACAGTTGAATCTCTTGAACCCAGCTTGTCTACAGTACTATGGAGTGGAAAGAGTGGAAACACTTTTCTAGAAGAGGTTTCTGTGCAACTTTATTTAGGAAAGGATTATACTGAGGTCAAGTTTCCTAATGAAAAGCTAATAAATGAATAAAGTGCTCTCATGGAAGTCTGGAGCTTCAGTAATGCGGCACTCTGATCAAGAATGTTAGCTCACTTCCTTACCTTCTGTAATTACAGGCTTTGATATTTCCTACTACAGCACTAGAGTGACGGGCCCCTCCGTAAGTAAAAAAAAAAATGTAATGTTCACACAATTATTTCCTCCAATGAGTAAAAGCTAGTGAGTGTGATTAATGTAGATTTCTTTAATAAATTAAGGGTTATGAAATGTGCTTAGAAAAGCGTGTTTGTTTGCCAGAATGGGTTTGTGCAGGGGAAGAAATGTTTCTTCCTTTTGAGGGTTCTACTGAAAATTGAAAAATGTTAGGTGTCAAATGAAAAACCACAATCCAGGTGTGTGTAAAATTAAATGCACTTTTTTTGCTGGAATGTGGAGACCTGAGAAAACTTTTTTTTTTTGTGCACCTAGCAAAGGTGGGGGAATGAAAACAACATGGAATGAATGCAGGGCCTCAAAGCTCCATGTCCGGCATGTGCTGACGAGAGCCAGAGACCAGACCTAATCCGCACTCCTGACTAGAATGAATACAGGCTCCTGCATACATGCAAAAAAAACTGCCTGCACATGCACAGTCACCCCAGAAAATTGTTAATGTTGCTACAAAATATTCAGAAAGTGGATTCTATTCATGCAGTGATGGGAAAAAAAAATGTATTTTTAAAGTCCAAGAATTAAGTATAATTCTGTGTTACATATATCATACTATTATTATTATATATGAATGTGCAAAAAAGGTGAAGAATAAAAGCTAAATTGTCACAGTTAAAAAGCAGATGAACATTACCTACACAACACTGAAAACTGGGAGCAACAGGTCTTATGGAATGATAAATCAAAATTTGAAATATTTGGTTTAAATCATCATCAACATACACTGAAGAGATCAGGAGAGAGGTGCAGCATTGAGTATCTCCACCCATCTGCCAAACACGATGGAGGCTCTGACATGGTTTGAGGCTACATTTCAGCCAGTGGTGTTGGGAATCTTGTTCAGACTGATGGACAATTGAATGCAGGAAAGGTCTCTCAGATTGTGATCCACCATGTAAAACCACCTAAAAAACATTTGATTGGCACAGCTTTCTTTTGATCACGACAACTACCCAAAAGACAATGTCAATGCAGTAAAAGCATGGTTGGATAGAAAAATGCACAATAAAACACAATCTCAGTCATGGACTGGCCTCCCCAGAGCCCGAACTTCAACATTATTGAAGCAGAGCTTACTCAAAGATGAGCTTTGAATGTCCTTCAAGAAACTATTCCTGGAATCTTGCCCAAGAGAGTTCAGGCTTTGTTGAATAATAAAGGTATTCGGGCCAAATATTGTCTTTCAAGCTTTTTTGAATTTACTTTACTTTTGCCTTAAATGCTGTATTTCTGTGTATCTTTGCACATTTCAATAAATTGCTGCATTTGTGTCAGATTTTCCTTGTAAAATATAAAGAAATGAGGGATGATTCAAGACTTTTGCACAGTGCTGTGCACTTTGAGATCCATCACTAGAAACTGAACAATGAGTTTAAACATTGTTCCAGCACAGGGAACATCTGCTGATAGTTTAGTGGTTTGGAAAGCATTCCAGCAAGGTGATGCTTGGATGATGACACACGAGGAACTGGAATATCCTCTGTTTCTGTAAGATGAAGTTATTAAATCACTCCCTTGCTTTCTCCCTCTTTATTTACACACTATAAGGTTCAGACGAGAGCAACTGGATAAGGGTGCTGGGAAAAATTGCTGATTGAAAAAATGCAGGTTTTTCCATTTAATGAGGCCACTTACTCTTTTTTGGACCTTTTAGGTTCTTTCTCTTTGATAATAGCATTGTGGCTGTCTGGGAAAGGCTACAGTGCAACTGGCCAAGACCTGGCAAGACCAGAGGCCATAAACTATCCCCTTGATTCATCGTAGAAGGCTGTCCTGGGTATGAGTGGGAGCTCTGGCCAGACTACAAGAATACTAGCTGGTCTTAACTCATGTGTCCTCCTCCATCGACTTCCATATGTGCATTTTTGTACTGATGAAAAACCACTTGGTATGCAGTTTATGATAACCCGATGAAGTGCTGGGTTAGGCCGGAGATGTATGGGTCAAATTTTTCCAACACGTGGGTATTTGTGGATCTAAAACACTTGTTTTTTTTTCTAATTCTCAGTATAAATGTTGCCCAGTTCTTGATGAGCCCCGTTAGAGCAGTTCCCTCTCTTACTTTTTAGCATAATGTACTCAGCTATGTGCTTCTTATTCCCAAAGTGTAGCGGTAACAGTGGTGCAAATGTAAAAGTAAGCAGACTTGGCCCATTTCAATCACTGAGCAGTTCATTAAAAACCCTCCCTCACATGGATGCACAGGGAATTCCTCTGCTCTGAGTTCTGTTGTGACCTAAATAGAAGACCACATCTACGAAAATGGAAACATGAGCTTCACAGAGTACATGTAGGAAAGTATATTCCTCAAAGTGAAACCATATGACTCAATCCTGTGCAATGTTTTTAACTGCAACATAGCCAGTCAGGAGGAAAGGTGTTATAGAACTCAGAACTGAAAGTGTATTATGGTCTTCATACATTTAGGCAATTGAGTCTGGACCTGTGCTTCTTTGTCATTATTAATACCAGGTCCAAAGATCTCACTGTGTGGACAGATTGGGTCCAGACTAAATTCTGACTAGCCACTGGTTTCTGTGTTTACATAGTTCACAAAGCCATTGAGAGATTCCTGTCAAATGCAGTTGAGAGGCAAAGCCACCATGTAGGTTCAGCTATTGCACAAGGACAGGGAGTATGTGCTACACGGTCCTTTAGCAAATCAAAATATCTGACCAAAGTCTGAAGCATGTCTTCATTCAGCTGTTTTTGGAAAAATGTTATGCTGGCAGCTTTAGTTGTAGGAGCAATAAAGGAAAAAAGCTACAGTGATGCAAGCTTAGCATTAAGACTGGAACTAGGTAACTAGCTTATAAACTGTTTTAAAAGTTAAAAAAATATATGCTTAAAATTATCTCTAAGGAACTTTGCATTCAGTATTTTAATTCGAGTTCTCTATTATTGTTCACATGCACCAGCGCATTTTGAACAATTGAGCAAAATTCGCTTTTGCAAGTATCTTGCCATTACTCATCTGTGGCATTCAATTTGTCAACGTGGTACTCAGAGTCATCTATTAATGTCTGGCTGCAGATGTTGCACATCTCCCTGAGCAGGGATTGCCTGCTCTGTCTCCTCAAAGTAGACAGAATCCCTTATCACAGCTCGCTGATCTCAGCTCCATTAAGATGCACCATCTGCAGTACAACATCTCTTTTATTTCAACAAGGCATTTCTTGCCGTCTATCGTCTGGCTCTGTTTGAGGCCGGATTTATGTGAAAGAGAAAAAGACTTAGACAAACTAGATCACCACTGAGGAAGGTTTTTATTACTGCTCTCCTCTCCAAACTAAGTTCAGTTGTGTCTTTCTAATAAAGTTGTTCAGCTTGATTTTCCAGTATTTTATGCTGATGTCTGCCTATTTATATGTTGTTTTGTACTAAAACTAATCTAATTTTACTGGTACAAAAACTTCAAAACTCAGTGATTCCTTTGGTCTGATGAATCAGCAGAATCACAGTGTTGGCAGTGAAAAAAGTGTATTTCTGTAGATAAAGACATTTCAGACTAGGTTTAAAAGCAGCAAGTATCATCACGTTTTTCTACCTTTCGCTGTCTGCAGCAGCTGAGCTGTCAGGGAGAGGATAGATGGGCTCAGGGCCCCACATGTCAAAAGCAGAAGTTACTGTAGCGTGGAGAGCAAGAGCTTTCGGTACACCCTCAAATGACCCACGCTCTCACCCTCCTCCCAACATCGCCCTCAGCTTGTGTCTTTGAGCAGACACAAGCTGAGGGCGTGGGCTGTTTGGACACAGCTGGTGGACAGGGCTCTGACAGAGATCAGACTGAATCAAGCTTCACTGGTCAAGCCACTGGATCCCTCCCCTCACAAAACAAAGACAGCAGGATAACGTATTATTCTGCTTATTATGATTTCCTACAAGGATGACTCCATTGTGATGTTTTGGTCTTCTTCATACTGCTAAAATGTTTCAAGTGATTCATGCTGCTCTCTTGAAGTGGTACTGACCGCTCGAGGGCTTGGACCACTTTGAGTTGTTTCAGCTGTGGTTTGTGTAGAGCAAAAGGATGTAAATCCTCAGTGCAGGAACCCTACATAAATCTGTACACATTCTCAAATTTTGTTATAACTCTATTTTAGCCTTATGACACTGTATACTTGACGCTTTTTACCGCAAAATAATCCGGCCAGCAAAGACTATATTAATTTTAAAATAACAAAATACAACATTTTTTGTTGTTTATTATGATACTCTGCTCCACGTTTCAAAACCCTGCAAGCTACAACTGGTCCTATTTGGTTTGTCTTTTGGTGTTTTATTCACACTATGGTTTGGGGGAATCCCATTAGATAGCCCTTATGAATGACAGTAAACACTGATGTATTCAGTTCGCACACAATCACTTCTATTGTACATGTACTCTGGTGTCTACCTTAGACTCATTTTACACAGACACCCCTCTGTTCTGCCACAATGTTGCCGACACGTTCTATTTGGGCGTAAAAGCCCAGATGGCTGCCTATAAGAAAGAACAGTGAAGAAACAGTCTACGGGGTGACTCATGCCTCATTATGTCATTCATGACTGTGCTTCAATCCACTCATCAGTGCTTAACTCATTAACAGTGACATCTGTCTGCCGTTGAACTTTGGTGTCACTATAATAACAGACTGTAGGAGCACGTCTTGTTTTTCTCTGATGCCTTACTGTAAGGTTCACCAGGGTTAAACTGCCCCAAGGGCAGGTTTATGAAGTGACGCCTTTATGCAGAGTTTAACTGTAAAGTCAAAATCATCACTCTAAGGTTTGTTAGTTTTTTCCTCTTTGGACAGTTTTGTGTCAGTTTCATATGTTGGCATAAAGTGGATAAACAAGGCCAATCGTGTAAAACCTTTAGTTTAAAGTTATTATATGTAACATTCTCAAGCAAATATTTCAGTCCTCGTAAAGTTATTTATTTTGTTGGCTTACATCATCCCAAATGTCTCTAGCAATGTTAAAACCTCGAGAAATCTGCAGTTCTCCTCAATACATGACATATTTTAATGGTTGTGTCATATCCATCATATCCACTTTACCCCAACCGTCTCCCAAGCTAACCTTTACAGTGATTATGTTGCAGCGTGACCACAGGTAGAACAGTAGTTCGCTAACGTTATATAGCTGTAGCTGCATGGCTAGCTGACTCACACAGTAATATTAGTGGATACCACCAGAACTGACACTTACGATGCTTGTTGAAACCAAAATTCTTAAAACACAAGAATTTTGAGTTATTTTTTCTTTTTGTTGTTTGTTGTATGGTAGGTACTGTTGTTAGCATATGTACCAAGTAGGGCTGTCAAAAACTTTGAAATAAATTGACACCAGACTTTGCTATTGAAACAAAACCGATTCCAACATAACTTCAAATATGCACACAGCCCCTCCCATCTCTAGCAGCTGAACAGTAGTGGAACAGGTAACTAATCACCATAAACAGACATCGTCTTTATGAGGAATTTAGTGACTTTTGAAAGACTACCGTTTCAGCAACACTGAAGCATTAAACAGTTGCTTCACAGTAAATGTTAAAATATGTGCATATGATAACATTAGCTGTTTTAATATTAGCAGTTAGCCACATTAGCCATCTGTTAAGTTACAATTAAGGTAGCAACTAGCATGTTAATGTGGGAGCTACACAGCAAACTGTAATACAGTAAACTGTTAATAGACAGGGTTAAAGTCACAGGATAACACAATTATGTTTCTCTTAAAGTCACAGACTGAATCTGACAAGTCTACCAGTAGCTAAACAGAAAGAGTGGCAGTCTACCTTAACAATTCTATTTGATCAGCAACAAAAACATGGTGCCAACTCACCAGAAACACGGGGCTTAAACAGGGCGCTAGCTGAATATAATTGCAACCCCCAGTGTTGTTTTTGGTTTCTCTTTTTAAAAAATGCACTGACAATAGTATTGAGTATTTTCCTGTGTATCAAGTTGTTAGTATCAGATTGAAAATTTTTGTATAGTGCCAGTACTAATTAGAATAAAATTACATACCATAAAAAATTGTTTCAATGTTTTGACGCATCATCTTTACCATAAACACGTCACGATTTGCATTTGACATGAAATCCTACAAAAATAAACCAACGAAACAATCGATTCTTGTCGACCGGGTGTGACAGAACTTTGTGTTCGATGTTTTTTTATTGCTTTTTTAAAATCTGCAATTTCAGTAGACTTACTTCTGTGTTGAATATAAAACTTATGCATATGAGATAATGACTAGATTGGCTGAGCTGAAGCTGTGAGCAGAACCCTGTAATCTCCAAGCATGCCCCCTACAAGCTTCCTCAACCACCCAGAGCTACACCCCTACACAAATTACACAATTTAGAAATTGTAGCAGACAGTTGGTCACTAGCAGTCATTACAGTTTTCAATTGCATAAATATCAAGTTCTTTTTAAACTGAAAAAAACAAAACAGTTGAGCACAAATAGAAGCTGAAACAATTTGGAGTGATAAGCCTGTGTGGTTTTATCATCATAAAGGATTTATTTCATATTCAACAGTCATTTAGCTCATGGTTCTCATAGAAATTGAGCATTGCAGCTTTAAAGCTTTGAACCTTTGAATGACATTTGAAGGGCAGCTTCAAACTGTATGTTTGTTCAGGAGCAGTAACGGTATTTTCCCTTCAAACGGGTAAAAAAGGGATGATGCATTTTAAGACATGTTAGGAGACAAGAATGAACATTCCTGTTTAGGATGGATATTTTTTACAGTCCTATCATCTATTAGCTTGCTTTCCTCTCCAGAATAAACCACTGAATAATGTAGCCCAGAACAATACATATGTGCTGACAATGAATTATGCTCCTAGTTTATTCTGTATTTATGATCAGCCCCTTTGTCTGACTCAATTGCAGTTTTACTGCTGGCTAAAAGAGGACAATATGTCTTCATCAAGAAAGGCCTGCAGAAAATACTTAAACAAGCTTCCTCCATCTGCAGCTGCGGGGAGCTTTTATTCTTCCTTCTTGGAGACATTATTTTAAATCACACTCCATTTAAATTTTGGCAGACTATATGTTCAGTGATGGACACAGCTTTTACACTAACCATCACCTTACCAACCTGAAAATGTGTGTGTGTGTGTGTGTGTGTGTGTGTGTGTGTGTGTGTGTGTGTGTGTGTGTGTGTGTGTGTGTGTGTGTGTGTACATGTGCATTTGCACATAATCCACAGCTGAGTGCCTCAAATGTCTTAAGTAGGATTAAAGAGAGCAATGACAACCTCTTTTTCTCCAGGCTGATGGTCACTTCAGTCATTGTGTGTAAGACAGTGAAAGAGTGTCGGGTTAAATTGATGGATAAGCACTTGACCAAGAGAAAGGAGCAGATGACAGAGACGTATACACAGACATTATGCTACACCAGCAGAGTGGCAACACCTTCTATTCCCCTGATGGATCCTCAGACTTTGTTGTAGCCAGTTATCCAATAAGCTTAAAGATTCTTGAGGGGTGGAGGACAACACCACCATCACCGATACATCAAAATAACTGAGTGTATGCATAGTGTATCAATACATCCATAAATGCTGGAAAACCATTATTGGATTTATCTCCAGGTCTGGTTCATTATCAAGGATCTGATCTTCCTGGGACTTTCTATGTGAAGTGAATGGGTGAAACTAAAAAAAAAATACTGCTGCGAAGCTGATACTACTGATACTGATGATACTACAAAATCAGCTTCCCAGTTTAAATGAATTAAAAACAAATACCTTATATCTTCCAATTGTAGCCTGGGCGTTTATTCAAAAAAGTATTCGGCTGGCCCGGCGTTTAAAAGACACCGGTGGTTATTGGAGACCGGCTCTTATTCCCTTCTCAGATGGAATTGTCACGGAAGTGAGAGGAAAAGAGGACCCAGGCGCAGTTTTTAGACTGAGGTGAAAAGACAGTGCGTTTACCTTATTCACAGTGCTACAAAACGTATTCCAACAGTTCACAAATAATGCAGTTCCCAATTGTGCTATTCCTTTGCTCCTGAGTGTCTCGTTGTCTGTGCTCCCCGAGCACCTCTCTGCCCGACTCTCCTTGAGAGGAAGTAAAAGACCTGAAAATCACAGTTAGCAGCCGACAGCCAACTGTCGCTAGCTGACAGTTTCAGTTCAGTGTAATAATCCCACTTCGATGGTCGCTGTATCCAGCTTAAATGCCCTGGTTGAAGATGACGGCTGATTGAAAACAGCTGGCCAAGTGACGAGACGCGGGAGGACCGACGACAGCGCGGAGGGTTTTTGGGTTTTTTTTTAGCAACGTCCAAGTCACACTCTATACCAGTTGGTGTCGGTAATGCACCATTCAGTTGTTTGCCAACTGCCAATAAAATTTAAAAAGAAGAAGAAGACAGCGCGGAGGGACTTCCTGGTCGAAAGTCGCCTGGCTACTATTGGAGACCGGCGTATATTTGTCGTGACATGTTTTCAAACCGGCGTTTATTAGAAACCGGCGTTTAAAAGGGACAGACTACTAATGGAAGGTATACGGTAAATAAAGAATTTAAAGGAAACCAAGTGCACGTGTCTCAGGCACAGAAATCGTTTTGTTTAAATCTGAAATATTAGCTTAGGAAAATTAAAACCAGGAACCGACTGATGCATTTCATCATGCTCACATGATCCCACGCTGCTCTCTCAGTCGTAATCAATGTGTCGATCCGATGTGTCACTTAACCAAAAAACATTTATCAAATTTTCACCCATGAGGCAATTTTTGAAAATGAGTCATAAATATTCTAATGGTGTTTGTCTTTAACGTCACAGAAGACTGGCTCTTAATGGGCCAGCATGACCCTTGACTCTCTGCGTGCGTGCGTGCGTGTGTGTGTGTGTGTGTGTGTGTGTGTGTTTGGCCACCTGCAATCCAGTTAAGCCTTCCATATGCAAATCAATCTGTGGCAAATGTACAGGGACCTTGACACACAACAACAACACACACGATCAAATCCTTTCCTGGCCCAGGTGTTGGTCTATCTCCCAAATTACAAAAGATTCAAGTGTGTGTGCGTGTGTTTTTTTACAAGCTCATCTCAAGGGAAAGTCCTATTTTGGGCTAATTAAAAGCTCAAAAGTTGGATTATTCCAGGCTACAGAAGTGAATTCTCTCTGGTGACACGGTTAATGAGCACAGTGTACAATAGAAGGCACAGTGGAAATGGTAATGGTGTGATGTGACAGTAGTAATATCTCGATCATTAGGAGTACTGCACATGGTCCAGCTTTCTTTTATTGTTCCCACCTCATTAAATTTGAACTAAGTTAGAGGTGCAGATCATCCTGAAGGCAGCTGCGCCCAAATGACACCAGCCGACATTCACAGATACAGTGTGCCTAATTATAAGAGCGTTGACTGACACGCAAACAGTCTTTGGGAAGGGATATTCTAGGTCAAGCTTTTGATACCACCTTGGTGTATGTGTGTGTAAAACCATATAAAACAGAGAGCATGAGCAAGCCGAAGAGACAGAGACTGAAAGACTGAGCAATAGATGTGTCACCGTCTATATTCAGAGCTTTTTCTTTTCTTTTTTTTTTAAAATCACATACAGTCATCAGTCTTTGGTCAGCAAAACCAGCACTAGCACACCATGTTAAGCACAGTCAAGAAAAGAAAGGCATTCAAGTGTTATGAACAGATCAGACACTTTTTTTTTTTTTCGAAAGAGTTGAATTTGAGCAGTTGAGACCATCCTCAACCTTTGTTCAAATAATTGACTTTCGTATACATTTTCTCGCTAAACTATTTCCGGTCCACCAAATGATGACTTTCTCTTAGAAAGAAACAGCTAAAATGAAATCATATGAAGAAACTGAGCTTTTGACAGCATTATAATAATAAGCAGTGAGATGTGCTGAGATCTTGGGAAACTGCTTTTAAATAGAAGGGGTAATTTTACACAACTTCAGATTAGGGCTGGGACAACGCTTCGACGTAAAAAATTTGTATCGATGCGTCGTCACTTTCAAAAAAACACATGGCGGCAGCTAGTAGCGGTAACATGTGGACTTAAACCACGCCCCCCGAACACGCAGTTCTACAGTATGGGCATATTTTAACCGAAAAGGAAGTGATTCAGTCGTTTGCCGGCTTTGTAAGGTGGAAATGGCCGATCATAAAACGACCGTAAGTTTTCAACTTTGTTACTAACGCTGGTTTTGACCCTTTAATTCATCCAGACACCCCCCACGTAGACACACACTCAGAGATAAACACCCAACCTCCGTAAATGCTAAACTCACTTAAGCTGCTTAGCAGTAACATATATCATTAGATTCATCGATGCATCAAAAAATTAATCACTAGATTCATCGATTCGGAAAATAATCGTTTTGCCCAGCCCTAGTACGAACCTGTCTGCACAT